>RJWM01007599.1:0-14357 GCA_004363535.1 Dasyprocta punctata | reverse complement strand
ATAGAAAACTAACAACAGAAAGATAACATGACAGGGATGAGCCGGTACATATCAGTTTTATCAATCAATGTAAATGGTCTCAACTCACCAATAAAAAGAAACAGACTAGCAGAATGGGTTAAGAAACAAAATCCAACAATATGCTGTGTACAAGTAACACATTTCACTCAAAAGGAAATTCACAGACTAAAAATCAAAGGCTGGAAAACAATACTCCATGCAACAGGAACCCAGAAAAAAGCAGGAGTAGCTATTATGTTTGCAGACAATGCAAACTTCAAACCGAAAAAGATCAAAAGAGATAAAGAAGGTCACTACATACTTGTTAGGGGAAAACTTCAAGAGGAAGAGATTACAATCATAAATATATATGCACCGAATATGGGAGCACCCAACTATGTAAGACAATTCTTAATAGACACGAAAAACCAAATAAACAATAATACAGTTATAACAGGGGACCTTAACACCCCATTGTCACAGAGAGATAGATCAACCAAACAAAAAATCAGCAAAGAAAGAGCAGAACTGAAATCAAGCTTGTGAACAAATGGACCTAGTAGATGTATACCGAGTATTCCACCCATCAACATCAGAATACACATTCTTCTCAGCTGCACATGGGTCATTCTCTAAAATAGATCATATCCTGGTCCACAGAACATCCTTAAGTAAATGCAAACGAACTGAAATAATTCCATGCTTATTATCTGACCACAGCGCAGTAAAATTGGAAATGAATGACAAAAAATAACCATATAAACACATGGAAATTAAATAATACCCTCCTAAATAACCAATGGGTCACAGAAGAAATTAAAGAAGAAATTAAACAATATCTACAATTGAATGAAAATGCAAATACAAATTACCTGAACCTGTGGGACACAATAAAAGCAGTCCTCAGAGGGAAATTTATGGCACTAAACTCCCACATCAGAAAAACGGAAAGAACACACATAACAACCTAATGCTGCACCTCAAACTTCTAGAAAAAGAAGAGCAAGTCAAGTCCAAAGCCCAAAGAAGGGAGGAAATTATTAAGATTAGAGCAGAAATTAATGCAATTGAAACTAAGAAAACAATACAAAGAATCAATGAATCAAAGAGTTAGTTCTTTGAAAGAGTAAATAAAATTGATAAACCCCTAGCCAACCTTATCAAGAAGAGGAAAGAAAAAACTCAGATCCATGCCATAAGAAATGAAAAGAGTGAAATCACTACTGACCCTGTGGAAATACAGAAGATCATCAACACCTACTTTGAAAACCTTTACTCCCATAGATTCAATAACACAGAAGAAATGGACAGATTCCTAGAAACCTATGAATTACCAAAGCTGAATCAAGAAGATGCAAAACTGCTGAATAACCCAATTTCAGCTAATGAAATTGAAAATGTAATTAGAACCCTACCAACAAAGAAAAGCCCGATCCCTGATGGATTTGCCACTGAATTCTACAAGAAATGTAGGGAAGACTTAATGCCAACACTCCTCAAACTCTGCAATGAAATCAAAAGGGAAGCAAGTCTCCCTAACTCATTCCTGGAAACAAGTATTACCCTAATACCAAAACCAGAGAAAGACCCAACCAAAAAAGAAAATTACAGGCCAATCTCCCTAATGAACATAGACACAAAAATCCTCAGTAACATACTGGCAAATAGAATACAGCAAGTTATCAGAAAGATTATACACCATGATCAAGTGGGATTCATCCCAGGAATGCAGGGATGGTTCAACATACGGAAATCAATACATGTAATACACCATATCAACAGGGCCAAGGACAAGAACCACATGATCATCTCAATAGATGCAGAAAAAGCTTTCAACAAAATCCAACACCCATTCATCATCAAAACCCTACAGAAAATCGGAATAGATGGTCTCTATCTCAACCTGATAAAAGCCATATATCATAAACCAACAGCCAACATCTTACTAAATGGAGAAAAACTGAAAACTTCCAACCTAAAATAAGGAACAAGACAAGGATGTCCATTATCACCACTCCTATTCAATATAGTTCTGGAAATATTAGCCAGAGCAATTAGACAAGAGAAAGAAATAAAGGGAATAAGGATAGGAAAGGAAGAAGTGAAATTATCATTATTTGCAGACAATATGATACTCTACTTAGAAGACCCCCAAAAATCCATTAGAAGACTTCTAGAAGTAATAAGCAAATTTAGTAATGTAGCTGGATACAAGGTGAACACTCAAAAATCAATAGCATTCCTGTACACAAACAACAAAGTCACTTGGAGAGAAATAAGGGAAACCACACCCTTCACTATAACATCTAAAAAAATGAAATACTTAGGAATCAATCTAACAAAGAAAGTGAAGGATCTATACAGTGAAAAATACATTACTCTAAAGAAGGAAATCGAAGAAGATTTCAGAAAATGGAAAGATATTCCCTGTTCATGGATAGGAAGAACAAAAATTGTGAAAATGGCCATTCTCCCAAAATTATTATATAGATTCAATGCAATCCCAATCAAAATACCACTTGCCTACCTCACAGAGCTAGAGAAAGCATTCCTGAAATTCATCTGGACCCAGAAAAGACCTAGAATAGCAAAGGCAATTCTGGGCAACAAAGGGAAGGCAGGAGGCATCACATTCCCCAACTTGAAACTATACTACAAAGCTACTGTGATAAAATCAGCATGGTACTGGAATCAAAACAGAACTGAAGATCAATGGAATAGATTAGAAGATACAGCCACAGCTACAAACACACTTAGCCACCTCATCTTTGACAAAGGGGCCAAACAGGTACATTGAAAGAAAGACAGTCTCTTTAACAAATGGTGCTGGAGAAACTGGCTTTCTGTATGCCACAAACTAAAACTAGATCCATGTCTATCACCATGCACTAAAGTAAAGACAAAATGTATCAAAGATCTGAATATTTAAACAGAGACACTAAATTGGCTGGAAGACAAAGTAAGTAAAAATCTTGATGACATATGAGTAGGCAGAGAGTTCATGAACAAAAATCAAACTGCATGGGAAATATTTCCCAGAATTGACAACTGGGATCTCATCTTATTAAAAAGTTTTTGCATGTCAAAGAAAATCTCCAACAGAGTGAAAAGAAAACCCACGAACTGGGAAAATATCTTAGCCAATTGTCCATCAGATAAAGGACTTCTATCTAAAACATATAAAGAATTAAAAGAAATCAGGCCCCTAAAATTCAAGGACCCAATCCAAAAATGGGCATCTGAGACGAATACACATTTCTCAGAGAAAGAAATATAAATGGCAAATAAATATATGAAAAAATGTTCAACATCAATGGTCATTCGGGAAATGCAAATTAAAACAACACTAAGATTCCATCTAACTCCAGAAAGAATGGCCAAGATTCAAAAATCAACCAACAACAAATGCTGGAGGGGCTGTGGAGAAAAAGGAACTCTTCTCCACTGTTGGTGGGAGTGTAGACTGGTACAGCCACTGTGGAAGTCAGTGTGGAGATTCCTCAAGAAGCTAGGATTAGAGATCCCATTCAACCCAGCTATCCCTCTTCTGGACATTTTCCCAGAAGAATTGAAAACATCACACCACAGTGATATCTGTGCACCCATGTTTATAGCAACCCAATTTGTAATAGCCAGATCTTGGAAACAACCCAAATGCCCATCAATCAAAGAATGGATAAAAAAGATGTGGTATTTTTATACAATGGAGTACTACTCAGCTATTAAGAAAGATTGCATTGAGACTTTTGTAAGTAAATGATCACGACATGAGACCATACTCATAAGTGAGATAAATCAAACCCACATATGTAAGTACCGTATTGTCTCCCTAGTGTAAGAAATGGAAAAGTATATATGATCCAAAATCTATAATAAATACTATGTAAGGGTAAAAAACAGCTCAAAGAGCAAAAGTAATTGGGAAGGGAAAAGGCGGAAAGAGAAAAGGAAAGAGGAAAAGATATAAACTTGTATATACGTATATGTAAGATAACTAAAATGAACACACTGCTGAATGTATTAGTTATTGAGAAAGAACAATACTCATATGATTAGATCAATTTTGCATGTCTATATCTGTTAATGTAAGTAACCATTTTAAAGATAATGATACGCAATATTGCAACCATTGTCAAGTTTCTATCATTCAGTTTTGTAAACCTGCAATGTTACTGTTGTGTATTTACTTTAGTCGTTTGTCTCTTTTGCTTGTTGTCTTTGTTATATATGTCTTCTTTTCTCTTTTCTTCACTTAAATAAAAAAAGAAAAGAAAAGAAAAGACAACAACAGCATCAGTCTCTAAAAGTCACTAAAAATTACACATGACAATCAGGTGTTGTGTCGCACATTTGTAATCCCAGCACTCAGGAGGCTGAGGCAGGAGGATCAATGTGCGTTTTGGGCCAGCATGAGCTACAGTGAATTCAAGGCCAGCCTGAACTACACACAAATGAAAAATTGCCATGAACAAACAAACAAAAAAATTAAATGGGACAGAACAGAGTTTTCCAAAATAAACTTTTAGTCACTCAAAATGCTGAGGCAAAAGGATTATGAGCCAGCTCGAGCTCATAATCAGCCTGGGGTAAATATCAAGATCTTGTCTGAAACAAAACAAAACAGCCAGGCTTGGTGGTATGCACCTGTAATCCCAGAACTCAGGAGGATGAGGCAGGAGGACTGCCATGAGTTTGAATCCTGCCTGGGCTACACAGTGAGTTCAGGGCCAGCCTGAACTACATAACCTGACCTTGTCTCAAAAAACCAACAAAACAAAAATATAACAAAACAAATGGACAAAAATAATCTAACAGAAATGGAAACAGACATGAAGAAACATTTCATCCAAGAGGATATATTGATACTGAGAAACACAAAATGGTGTTCTGCAGTATTAACTATTGGGGAAATATAAAATAAAACCATGATGAAAAATATTAGTATACAAGTACCCAAATGAGTAAAATAAAAAGAATAGTGACCGCATCTGAGGCTGGTGGGGAAAATGGACTGCTCATGCATTTTTGGGGGGATGCACAGTGTGACAATGGCTTAAGACACTAAACCTAGGGCTCTTGGACATTTCGATTGTTACATTTCTGTGCATTTATCCCAGAGATAGGAAGACTTGTGTTCATACATAGATTTGTCACAATTTTTTTTTTTTTTTTTTTTTTTTTTTTGTGGCACCGGGGATCAAACTTACAACCTCGTGTGCCTGCCTGACAGGCACTTAAGCTGCTGAGCCAAACTCCCAGCCCTAGTTTTTTGAGGCAGGGTTGCACTATGTAGCTCCGGCTGGCCTTGCACTCGTGTTGTAGCCCAAGCCAGCCTCGAACTCACAACACTCCACCTACCTCAGCCTTCCAAGTGCTGGGATTAAAGGCGTGCACCACCATGCCCGGCTTGTCACAAATGTTTACAGAAACTTAATTTGTAATAGTCAAAAACTGGAAACAACAGAGATGTCCCACACCAGGTGAATGCTGAGCAAAGCGTGGTACCAGGGCAGCAAGGGGCCCAAGGAGCTGCACGGACACACTCAGACTTCCGCAGAGCTCCACGTGACCACTGAGGGGGAGAGGGTTGGCACAAGACATTTCGTGCTGCCTAATTCTACTTACATAACCTCCCTGGAATGACTAGGTAAGAACTGGTGAGTACGTTGGTTGTCATGGGTCACAAGTGGGAAGGAGACACAGGCATATTGGGCTGCTGTCCGCCCCAGTGTCCTGGCTCTTTCCAACTTTGTTCTGTAATTCTGAAAGATGTTACTATGGGGAATCACTGGGGAAAGGCTACCCAGGGTCTCTCTTACAGGTGCATGTGAATCTATAATTATCTTGAACTAAAAAAGTTAATGAAAAAGATTAAATGAGATAATATTTATGGCAGATGCACTGTTAGCCTTTAATAGATTTTCACTATTGGTTAAAGTTTTCTTCGGTCACTTAATATAATTCCTTCTTTGTTCCTCTGTCCTCCTAAAATATCATGAGGCAGCGTGGTACAGAGGAAAGGCAGGGCCCAGTTGGAGTCACAATCAAGTTCTAATCACGAGTGTGACATTTATGAATCAGTTATGTGACACTGGGCAAGATAAAATCTTTCTGGGCTTTTCATCAGTAAAATGGAGATACTACTTTGTCTTCACTGCATGGCTTTTGGGGTTCCTTGTTTGCTTGTTTAAGAATCAAATATAGTAAATGCCACGTGTGGTGGTGCACTGCTGTAATCCCCACACTCAGGAGGCTGAGGCAGTAGGATTGCTCTGAATTCAAGGCCAGTCTGAACTACATAACAAGATCCTGTCTCAAAAAGAGACACAGAGAGAGAGAGAGAGAGAGAGAGAGAGAGAGAGAGAGAGAGAGAATCAAATAAATGATGTACAGGAAAAGAAAACTGTTGAAAACAAGCGCTACAGAAACACTAACACATTCAACAAACATTTATTAAATACCTCTTACTCATCTACTACTGCTATTACTCATAAATATGACCATTTACTCGCTTGAAACCCATGCTGGAATTTGGCATGCAAATTTCTGGAGTGTTGCTCATTTGCATTGGAAAGAGGGAAAGAGGTGGGAGGCCTTTTGAAGCCTTTTGAAAACTGAGCTCAGGGGGATGAATTCTTATCACTGGGCCCAAGGTATAATTGATTTTCTACACAATGGCTCACAGGTGCTACATTTAATACCCTGAGTAGTAGGAGGATGGAAATGTATCCCAAGGTACGACTATTACTTAGACTATCTGTAGAGTCAGCCCTCTGCTCTGGGGAGGGCTGGGCACCCCACCTGCCCTGGCCATGGTGGGATGCGCAGCCCAGACCTGCTCCTCAGCACTGGGCCCAGCTTTCTTACTCTCCATGGCCAGAAGCCAAAGCACCTCTTTAAAGGCCCAGATCACAAGGTGAGGGAGAAACACAGGGCAAACACGCCATGAATTCCATATTAATATTATAACAACCCTTTCAGAATTCACTGTTGCTATGTCAACAAAGCAGCTGGGGAAATTGGGTCTTTGGGAAATTGGGAAATGAGGTCAGCTTTGGCAACGGGGCCAATGTTTCTTTCTTTCAGAACAATTGGTCTGTGACACCAGTCAGCCTTTTCCTACCTACCCTTTCTTTTGCTTTTTTACAGTGAAAATTGAGATGCAAACAGTAGCAATGAAGGTTTGGGGTTAGACAGGGTCTATGTCCTAAGAAGAAACAGAAACAGAATGACCACCCCCCACCTCCAGCCCCCTTCACCGGCTTATGCCGATTTCCCGGTTCCAACACGGCCTCTGCCAGACCTCGACCAGGCTCTGAGCCACTGCTAAAAGTTAGATGGTGACACCCTCATTCGGGCGTCAGTTGCCTCTGCTTATGGAATACCAGTGTGTCCCCAGCTCGGCTGCAGTGCGTGGGACACACGCAGGACAGGCAGGTGCAGCCCGTTCAGAATGAAGAGCTTCCCGTGGCAGTGCAGCCTGACAGGTGGCCGGACACAGCGGCCTCATTCCTCACTGGCGGACCGCCGGGGCACGTGCAGCATGCGGACACCAGGCAGAGCTGGACGCAGCGGTGCACCCTGGGCATTGAATGCCACAGGGTGCGTGCTCCTCCCTGCTGGGCCTTCCCCACAACCAAGAAGGAAGCTAGGCGACCCTGCAGGTTTCCATTCAGTCCCATCCCTTGCCCTCGGTCTTCTTGGTGCAGAAATCCAGGAAGAGCCCAGCACCGTTCTAGAGCTTTGCTGTGGGGAGGATAGCACAGAGCTCGCAGGCACCCAGCTTGTTAGCCTAGCACATGGCTGACTTCATCGCTCCATGCCATCAGCCCTCTACAGCAACCGCCCCAGGGCCATGGGGGCGTGGCCACCGGCTGCTGGGGACAGGGAGTGTGGCCCAGGGCCACTGGTGCACAGCGTGCCCAGTGTGTGCCTCTGTCCCCTTCAAGCCCACGCCTCCCTGCCAAGTCACCTCCGTCCTAGAGAGGTTGGTGCGATGTGATGTATTCTCTTAAAATAAATGTATTTTAAACAAACAAGAGAAATGTTCTGGCAGAAGCAACCCTGAAGCAAGTCGGCAGATGGAAGATTCTCACTTTAGTTTTATAAGCACTTAGCCCCTTCACAAACATGCATTGCCTAAGGGAGGCAGACAGCAGGGCCCACTAGGAAAAGCAACTGCTGGGGAGAAGCTGGTGGGTCCACACCCACAGGATGGGCGTCAGCAGGCCGCGCAACCTGCCCTGCCACAGCCTCAACAGCAGGGCTCTCCTGCACTGCTACACCAGGCCAAGGACACCTGAGTGTTCTCGCATGAGCCCTCTGGTAGAGGACCGGTGCCTTGGCTGGCAGTGGGAGGGTGGCAGACACTGTGACAGGGCCACAGGCCCCATGGCTGCAGAGCCTCTGTGGCACGGCCAGTCTGAGTGGACGCATGTTGTATGTGGGAAATGCAGCCTGGATCACAAAGGCTTTGTATGAAAAAAAGGAATGTAAAACGTCCCAGGAGTTTTAGTGGCTGGGGGTGTAGCTCAGTGGTAGGGTATGTGCTGAGTATACACAAGGTCCTGGGTTCCAGCCCCAGCACCACCACCAATAAAAAAAATAATAATAATAATGGTAATGTTGTTATTTATTGATTACATGTTGAATTCTTTTCATTCATTAGGCCACATTTTAAAATCCTAATTTTGGGGCTTCTGGGAAGATGGCAGAACAGTAAGCAGCAGAGTAAACAGCCTCCCTGAGAGATACAGTCCAGATGCTGGAATACAGCATCATGGGGAAGACAAGAAGGAAGGAAGTGGGTCCCCTGGACTGAGGAAGAATCTAAAGCGAGAATTGAAGCCCATAGAAAGAAAAGAAAAACTTAAATGAAGAAGAAGGCCGTAGCTGGCTGCACCTTTGCCTGGAGCTGGACCCACTGTCTGAGATGAGCTGCTGGAACCTTGGGACACACGATCAAGGTGACATGGCAGTGGTGACCCTGGAGGCCTCTGCTGAGAGAGGCAGCATTGGAGGAGAGTGGCAGTGAACAGGGGGAGCAGACCTGGAAGACTGAACTGGCTGACGGTGAGTACAGAGGACTCTGTCCTCCCATGGGAGACAGCGATTGGCTGGGAACCATTTTGGAGTCGGGCTGGAAAAGTCTGGAACCAGAACTGCTCCTGGCTTCCTCCAGCAGCTCCTAGCTGGGTGCAGACTTGTGGAAATTGCTCGGTCTGAGCCCTGCCCCCACGCACATTCTAGGGGCCATCTTGGAGGGTCCCTGGGGGTAGCCACAGCTTGATCTGGAAGCAGCACCCCCGACACGCTCCAGGGGCGGTAATGGAGGATCCTGCTGGTGACCAGCCCAGGTTTGCAGGCGGCAGCCCCACCCCCCACGCACACTTCACCAACCATGGGGAACCAACACAGGCTGGGAAGAGCAACAGACAACCCTGCACCAGCACACCCAATGGCCACCATCAGATATCCATAATTGGCACTGGCTAGGAGAACAAGTCTCACTTCAGAGAAATTGTAGCCCATGAGGGGAGTGCCTGAGACCCCAGTACCCACCTGTCCAGAAGAATCCAGGAATATGTCAAGACGAAGAAGCAAAAGGCAGTCTCTGGCCTCCAATCGAAGCAGAGCAAGTCCAGGAGATGCAAACGCAGAAGAGATCGGGAGTTGTACAACTGAAGTTTCTAAGGTGATGGCAACTGAAGTAAAGAAACAACACCATGAGGCTATAAAAGAAATTAGAACAGAAATACTAACTTAGGTGAAAGAAGAAATGAAAACAATAAAAGAATTGCCAGGCATCTCTACAGAAGACAGAGATGAAAAAGTAGAGCATAGGAAAATGAGGAAAACCTTAAATGAACAATACAAAAAAGATTTAGAATACATGAAACAGATCCAAAGAGATAACCAGGAAATTAAAAACTCCATTGAAAGTTGGCAAAACTGCTTGAAAGAAACTGAAGATAGACTTTCAAACCTTGAAGACAGGTTTGCAGCTTGTGATCACGAAAGATCTCAAAAATAACAAGGAACCTGGAAGTAACAATTCAATGGCTGCAAGACAATCCAAAGAAACATAACTTAAGAATAAAAGGTGTGAGTGAAAAAGCAGGGGTCAATACAAATGACATTAAAAGTCTATTTACAGAAATAATATCAGAAAACTTCCCAAGCATGGAAAAAGGAAATGACATTCAGATAAGTGAAGCATATAGAACTCCAGCTAGCTGTAACCAAAATAAATTTAGACCCAGACATATAATAATCAAGATCCCAGAAATTCAACACAAAAACAGAATATTACAGGCTGTTAGAGAAAAGAAACAGATCACCTACAAAGGAAAACCCATCAGAATCACAACAGACTTCTCAACACAAACCATCAGGTCAAGAAGAGCTTGGAGTGAAGTATTTCAAGTCCTGAAAGAAAACAACTTCCAACCCAGATTGATGTACCCTGCAAAACTATCTTTCAAAATTAATGGAGAAACAAGATACTTCCATGACAAAGAACAACTGAAGGAATTTATGATCACCAAGCAAACCCTACAAAGGATACTGAAGGACACTCTAGAGAGAGATTAAAAAGACCACAGCTCCAGAAATAGTGGCAGAGGGATATCACCAAGTAGGACAGACAATTGAATAGAGAGGAAAAGTAGGCAGCCAATGGCAGGAAAATAGCATGGCAGAGACGAGGCAGTGCATGTTGGCCTTAACCATTAACGTAGATGGCCTCAATTCACCAATAAAAAGACACACAGGCAGAGTGGATCAGGAGATAGGATCTATCAATATGCTTTATACAAGAAACACATTAAACTTGAAAGGGGGTTCATAGACTGAAAGTCAAAGGAGACAGAACAATGCTCTGTGTGACAGGAAACCAGAAAGAAGCTGGGGTAGCTTGCCCATTAGCTACATAGTGGTTAAGAAAGATATGGCATTTTTATCCAATGGAAAGCTACTCAGCTATAAAGAAAAATAACCTCAAGCCTCTTGTAGGTAAATGGATACAACTTAAGATCACGTTCATGAATGAAATGATCCAGAGTCACATGGGTGAACATCATGTTATCTCCCTAGTACAAAAAAACTAAAGGAGTTAGCAGGATTCAAAATACACAATACATATTATAAAAATGAAAGGGGAGAAAGTGTTTATAAAAGGAAGGCAGTGGCCATTGTTAATCTATTATCATGATTTGAGTCCTGTATTGTTTTCATTGTTCTGTTTAGTTTGGTTTTACTCTATTTTGGTTTGTCTAATTTTATTATATTTGATGGTATGGACAGATATTTCAAAGATAACAAAATTATGGTATCCATTATTGACCTTATTTTGAAGCCCTGTATTGCTTTCATTGTTTTGTTTTGAGTGACTTTATTCTATTTTGATTTGTTTTATTGTATTATGACTGATAATATAGGCAACTGCATAGAAGATAACAAGAGGCATTATGGTAACCAGCGTTGTTTTACTATTGTTTTGAAGTCCTGTATTGCTTCCATTGTTTTGTTTTTATTGGTTTTATTCTGTACTATTTTGTTTGATTACATTATGCCTGATGGTATGGGCAGTTATTTTGAAGATAACAAGAGGTATTATAAGGTGAAAGGAGGAAAAAATGAAGGGAAAGGAAAAAGACACAAATTTATATATAGGTATACATAAGACAGTAAAAATGACAATACTACTAAATGCATTAGTTACTGAAAAAGAACAGTTAATACTCATATGATTAGATCAACTTTACATGTCTATATCTGTTAATCTAAACAACCCTTTAGAAGGAAACAATATGCAATATTATAACCACTGTCAAATTCCTATCATCTCGTTTTGTAAACCCATAATGTTACTGTATTGGATTTGTTGTTGTTGTTTGTTTCTTTTGCTTTTTGTTTTTCTTTTCTGTGTCTTTTTTCTCTTAAATAAAAGAATTTAATAAAATAAAGTAAAACCCTAATTTATCACTGGGTATCTTTTCACTTTTTAATGCAGATACTAGAAAACTGTAAGTGACTCACACATCTCCCCTGGTGATGGGCATGTGGACTCTGCAGGTGCCCACCTCTGCCCAGGGCAGTGGGCCTCTCTGTGTGTTCTCCCTAGAAGAGGAGAGGAACTCCTTCCAGGTCAGCCAGACAGGAAGTAGAAACTGCTGGTTCCTCAGACGCTGGGCCCAGAACTGGCAGGGCAGACAGGAGACCTGACCAAGCTCATCGGAAAGGGACACCTCCTGGTTGGAGGCATCACAAGAATGTGGCTGAAACCAAGCATGGGGGTACACACCTGTAATCTCAGTACTCTGGAAGGCTGAGGCAGAAGGATAACAAATTCCAGCTTAACCTGGGCAACTTATTGATTTAATGAGAACCTGTCTCAAAAATCTAAAAACTGCAAACTGATGGAGATGTAGCTTAATGCGAAGCTCTTGGGTTCAACCTTCAGTACTGGAAAAAGAGAGAATACGGCTGGGAATCTGTGTACCTCTGCCACTGGTTTCCTGTGAGGTCTGAGGTGCCACGCCCAGCTATCAGCAACAAAGATTCTCAAGGCCGAGAAGGGGGCTAGGGCCAGAGGGTGCTGGAGCTCAGTCTGCACTGGCTCCTCGCCCACCATGCAGCCCTTCCGCAGAACACAGATGCAGGAACCACTGGATGAGCCGCAAGAAACCCTCTGACATGACCAGTGACTCACTAGGCTAGGACTGACTGCACATCAGGAAGAGGTTCTCCCTGCACCACGTGGAGCTTTCTAACTTGACAACCTTGGGCTCCTCCAGAAAGAAAGGAGGATGATCTAGGATCTATGGGCTTTCGGTCTCAGCAGATGATGGGATGCATATGCTTCCTTTCTCACTCTTCTTTGGTTCTATCCTAACCTCAGGCCTACCTGGTGTGTGCTCTACTGATGAGCTACATTCCCAGCCTTTTACATGTTTTAAGACAGGGTCTCACTAGGTTGCCCAGGTAGGACTCCAATTTGGGATCCTCCTGCCTCAGCCTCCCTCAGTGCTTGGATTATAGGTGTGCACAGGCCTGTCTTCCAAAGGGCTCAACTTGTGTCTGTGCTTAGGGCCCACACCAGTTTGCTCCTTGCTCACGTGAGACCCAAGCCTGTTGCTTTATAACTTTCCCCAGGCAGGCGCGATAAAACTTGTTTCACTTGTAGGTGATGAATAGAATATGGCCGTGGGTGACCCACTGTCACCCCCGAGTTGCATTTACCTACACAGTGAGGAAGGCCAGCAGCCCAGAACAGTAGTGACACCTTCTCAAATGATGTCACTCCCCATTCCCAATTCAGATCCACATTTTAACCTCCACAATCATCTCAGATCCATATCATTAAGTCAGATTCCAGGAAGATGGTTTGATATTCTGAATTATTTGTCAGTTCTGCACCGCAAATAAACATTTGTGAAACTCATTTCAAAAGATGTTAACACTGGTGAAACCCACATGCCCCCAGAGGGATTATACAAATTTCCATGTCAAATATTTGAGGCAAAGCACTTGTAGAGAAACAGTGCTTTTTTGTGTTTTGATGCCTTTCATTTCCATAAACTAGATTACTTTCTGAAATTACTTTCACAGAGAGAACAGTTTCTATTGAATTCCACTCAGTGAACTCCTCTGAGTGTGAGGTGAATAAAATATCTTGGGGCTGCGGGGCTTCCTGGACGCGTCCACACCCGCTGGAGGAGAGGGCAAAGCGAGTTGAGATGTTATCTGCAGAGACCTCTGGTACCCAGATCTGCTGTCTTACCATAATTGCTAAACAACCAATTCATTTAGAGCCCAGCTCTGAAGCTTGGGCCCTCAGCCCCCATCTCTCCTACCTGGCCAACAATGACACCAGCTCTGTTGTTAACTGGAGATTTGCTGGCAGACAGCTGCTTGCTACTGCAAGCTTCCCCAACAGTCAAGTTTTATCTGCTTCCTGCAAACACCGATTCTGCCAAAAAAATTCACACAGAAAAAATGTGATCTGAGCAAACATGGTCCTATTGTCCTAGTTCTGTCAAGCCCATAAAATTAAAATGGACTTAGTTTTCTTAAAAGGGGAAAAAAAGAAAAAAAGTATTCAAAAAACCAAGTAGAAGAAAGCTATTGGGTTAAATGTTACTCAGAACAAACAGGCATCTTCTCTAGGTGTAGGCTTTTTGCTGCTGTCTAGAGACAGGATGGTGATTCTGGGGTGGCTGGGGACAAAGCGGGCAATTGCTCCCTAGATAAAGCCACTTGAAGCTCTCATCTTGCAGGGCTAGCTCATCTTGTAAGTGCAGTACATTCTTAGCAAATCTAACCTTGACCAACTTTAAAATGGCCAGCTGATGAGC
>RJWM01007598.1:39117-77301 GCA_004363535.1 Dasyprocta punctata | reverse complement strand
CCCTCGTCCCCCTTGAGGCCGGGGTAGCCTTTCGTGCCCTACGGGTGACAGAGCAGGTTAGCGGCACCTGGGGAGTGGAGTTAGAAGGTGCTAGGCCCATGGCTGGACAGTCCCCAAGGCCTGGGGGGCACCCTGGGCCACAGACGTGTGAATCTCGACTCACGCACGTGCTGTGTGTCTGCACGTGTGAGCGGGTGTGGGCTCGTGTGCACTGTGCGTGTGTGCTGGGTGTGTGCACAGCTATGGCCGGGCAGAGGGCTGGGCATACTCACGTTCAGCCCTGGGGGGCCCCTGCTGCCGGGATAGCCCTGTGGAGGACAGGACCGTTACGCCAGGGCCTGGCGCGGCTCTGGCCCAAGCCCTACTGCCAGGTCCTGGGATGGGAGTGCCAGGTGGCCGGGAGGGGGGCCGCGGGGGGACACTCACGGGAAAGCCGGGGAAGCCCTCGGTGCCGTTTCCGGGAGGGCCATCTTCACCCTGGGAGCAGATCAGGGGTGCTGTGGCAGGAGCCAGTGGGGACACCGCGCCCTCCTGGTGCCCCGTGTCCCTCTCAGGCATGGCTTGCCAGAAGTGTCCTCGCCCTTGGGGGCTTCCTGCTGCCCGTGCAGCTGTGGACCCGGCAGACACTCACCCTCTCGCCCATCAGCCCAGGGTCTCCAGGGGGTCCGGCGGGTCCTGGGGCTCCTCTGAGACCCTAAAGTGAGGCGGGGGTGACAGCCAAGTCCCAAACAGTGTGGGGCGGGGCGCAGATCCCTCCCAGGTAGGGAGGGGCTGGAGAGGGCACTGTGGCCAGTGCAGTCCTCTGTGCCAGGCGGTCGGGGCAGGGTAGCACTTACCTCGGGCCCTGGGGGACCCTCATCACCTCGGTAGCCTTTAGGTCCGATGGGTCCCGCCTCACCCTAAGGGATGGAGACAAGGCCTCACTGCCACCCCAGGCCTGAGCTGAGGGTCCCAACATGGCCCCCCACATCCCCAGGGCTGGGGCACCGGGGGAGGCCTTCCCAGAAGGCCTTGCTGGGCTGCCCCCTTACGGTGCTGGGCACCAACGCCGAGTGTGGCCAGGTGGGCCCTCGTGGATCACCACGTGCCGTCTCCAAGTGACCCTTTCTAGGGTCCCCATGGGAGCAGTGATCGCCCTGGCCCCATACTGAGGACCCCGCTTGCCTAAGCCTTCAGCCCCGCCTCACAGACCCCCAACAACACAGTGATGAGACAACTCCAGAAGTGGGCAGCCCACACCTGGTCCCCTCTCAGTGTCCCCTGCTCCTCCCATGGCCCTGGCTGGGTGTCTGGAGGCCCCACTGTCTCTCCCGAGGTCTCCGTACCCGTGGGCTGCCCCAGAACCCTCGGTCTCCGGGGCTGCCCCCACTCGCAGCCCACAGCTGGGTCCTGAGCACACAGCGCCCTGCAGGCCTGGGAAGGAGGCCGGCCCTGTGCCCTGCAGCTGTGCCCAGATCAGAGCTCTGTCCCCAGGGCTGGCACTGGGCACTCGTCCCAAGAAGGCCATGGCGGCCACCCCTCAGTATTTCCAGCCTGCCCTTAACACCTCGGCCACAAACCACCCAGCCATGAGGCTCTGATGGCGTCACTGTCCCTGCCCAGGACGTGCAGGTGGCTGGCCCCCTGGGTCTGAGAACAGGCCCTTGCTCCTTCCGTGACATCGCCCCTCACCTGGTGAAGTCACATGGCTGCCCCCTTCCCATGGCCAGCGCGACCTGCCAGGCCCTGCACGTGGTGTCACAGAGCCCCATGGGCTCCCTCACAGTCTCAAAGCTGGGCCACATGTGTTGGGAGGCCCAGAAACTGCTGCGTGGCTCCCGTGTCCTGCTCCCCACTACTGTCCGAAGCCTGTGCTCCCCCGGACCCTCTCAGGGGTCACAGTCTCCTCCTGCCCACTCCCGGATGCCCCCCATGGAACCCTCTCGCCCCTGGGGACTCTGCTGGGAACCTGGTGTCTCTCCTCCCCTCCTCGGCGTGGTTGCCCGCACCCCCACCCTGCAGCCCTCCGTGCAGACTCCCAGGTCTCCCGCAGCGGCCTCTCTCCGGGACCAAGTGCTCATCCCCCCGACCTGTGGCCCGAGCTGCCCCTGCCCACTCCGCCCTCCTGCCCGTGTCCCCAGCCCTGCCTGCCAGTCTCCGTGCCCTCCGCCTCCCCCCGCACAGCCAGGCCAGGCCCCTGCCCAGTGCTGAGACTCATCTGCACCTCTCCTCAGAGTTCTCTCGTGGGGGCCCCACAGTCTTGGGGAGCAGCTGTTGTGGGAGGTGTCCCACAGGAAGTGACCCCAAGACTGCAGTGGGCAGATGTGGCTCTGAGCTGTGTGTGAGCCACCAGGCCAGACTTGCCCAGAGTGGGGGGCACCGTACCGGGTCTCCGGGGACACCGATGGGGCCTTCTCGTCCCTGGTCACCTTGGGGTCCAGCCTCGCCCTGGGGGAGGCAAACCCGTTAGTGGATGTCAGGTCACAGGGCAGCCCCGACAGACAGCTGCCCGTGGCTGGTGAGTGAGGGAGCTGGCCGGGAGGGGCCCGGGGCTGGTGGGCCAGGGCCAGGCACAACCGCTGTCCCCTGCAGGCACGGGCTGCTCCTCGTCCTTCCCTCCGACCTGCCCACTCCCGGCCTGGCCAGGCGAGGGCCCAGGGTCTCAACCTGGGGACAGCTCTGTCCTGAGAGGCACCCTGAGCAGGCCGAACTCGTCCTGAGGCCAGGGCCACTCCTGCTGCCCCCCAGCCCTCTTCTGGCCCCATTTTGGAGAATCTGTGGCCAGAGTGACTGCAGCAAGAGGGACCTAGGTGAGCTTCTGGGACGAGACGAGGTGGGTAGCTGGGAGGCGGGCGGGGTGTGGGGCGGCTCCGGCCCTCTCAGACCCTTTTCCCTCCTCAGCTGCCCCGGTCCAGCAAAGCCTCACTGTTGGATCAGGGCACAGAAAGCCCAGCGTCCCGTCAAGGCCAGACTGGACTGAGGAGGCAAACGGGCTGGTGCGGCGGGGCTGTGGTCTCTGCCTCGGGGCTCCCTGAGCACCCCGCCCCAGGTCCGGCCCCATCCGCGTCTGACCCGCGTCCTGGCTATGGAAAGGAGTCTTCCTGAGAATGGGGTCTGCAAAGGCGGCCTCAGGGCAGCTGCCGAGGGGTGGCCAAGCAGATCAGGCCAGGGAGCCCCGGTTCCGTGTGGCTGCAGGGGTGCCCACCAAATTGTGCTGACAGGGACCAGCCGGGAAGGGGGGGCAGGAGAGGCCAAACCCTCAGTGCTGTGAGCAGGGGAGGTGGGGCCCCACCCAAACCACGGCCGGCTTTGCTCCCCTTCCCCACTTCTGGAGGGGATGACCGAGAGCCGGGGCTTGGGCTGCTGGGTCGGCACTGTGGGGAGGCGGGCAGCCGGAGCCCAGACTTCACGGGGCCGCATGGTGTGGCCTGTGATTCTGACGCCTGATCTGTCCTGACCCAGCCACGATCCAGCATCGGGACAGACTCACCGGGTCTCCTCTCGGTCCCCGCACGCCTGGGGTCCCCTGGGGTCCTCTCTCTCCAGGGCCACCCTGTGTGCAGAGGATCCGTGTGCAGTTGTGGCCAGAGGAAACTCGGGGCCAGGCAGGGGCTGCACTCGGGCCTCCTGGCGCCATCGTGGAAGCCAGGCCTGTCTGCTCCCTGGGTGCCACCTGTGGCCCCCAACAGACCCACAGCCCAGGTCGGGTGGCTTCCTCGGTGGCTGCGTGGTGGGGACCCACTCACCCTCTCTCCCGGAGGGCCGTCCGGGCCCGCGTTCCCCTGGAAAAGGAACAAACGCCAATGTCAGTTTGGGGACCAACCAGTGTGGCCTGGGAGGGACGGACGCCCTGCTCACCTCGTCGCCGGCCTCGCCTTTCTCTCCTGGGGGGCCAGGATCTCCAGGCTCTCCCTGCGGGTGACAAGGGCGAATCGATGCACAGCCCCGACCAAGCCCCAGGTCCGCAGGGCTGTCCGCCGCCCACTGGCCTCACCTCGTCTCCCGCTGGTCCCGAGCTCCCGGGCCTTCCAGGCTCCCCAATGGCTCCAGCTTCGCCCTTAGGGAAGGTCAGGGGTCACAGAGGCTGTGATGCAGCCATGAGGTCACGCTGGGCCCAGGGACCCTGTGCCCACAGTCCTCACTGGACCTCAGGCCACTTTGACCACAGCCACACGAATCCTGGGCCTCCTAGGGCCCCAACACCCTCAGCTGCACAGAAGCTGCGTGGGGCACCTCAGCCTCACGAGACCCTGAGGGGCCGGCCCAAACCCAGCAAACCCCAAGCCCCAGAGCCAGGCCCTGAGGGCGGCGTGCAGGCCTGAGGCCAGGTCCCGAAGCCTGGCTGGACCTCTGACAGCTCTGTGGGGGCGAAGCCCAACTCCTCCTGCCTGGCACTTCTGCCCTCCCAGAAGCCCCAGAAAAACAGCAGCAGCCTCGGCCACACTCTTCTGCCTGCTGGCAGCCAGCGGCCTTCTGCTCCCCCGGTCCCGAATCTGGACAGGGATCTGGTGAGGCCTGGCTGTGGGTGTGCAGGGGATGCTCCATCCCGGGTCTGACCAGCGAGTGGTGGGGCCTCTGGGGTCAGAGGTGACCTGCACCCCCAGACCTGGCCATCCTCTGCCTGCCCACAGGAGCCTGCGGTGGGGGTCTGGCCCCTAGGAGCACCTGGGCCTGGACTCCGTGGACGCGAAGCCCCTCTCTCGACTCCGCTCGCCACTCAACTCACCTTCTCTCCCTTCAGTCCGAAGGCACCAGCATCTCCTTTGGGCCCGGGGGGTCCTTGGGCTCCCTGGTGAGAGGACTCGGAGTCAGGTCCCAGTGGGCAGAGGCCCCCAGGGCCTCCAACGAGTCACCGCCTGGCAGACAGCAAGGGCCAGACACATTCCTGAAACCCACGATGGCCCCCAAACCAGGCATGGAAGTGACTTACATCAAATCCTGGAGAACCCTTGCAGCCCGGCAGGCCTGGGTACCCCGTCTCTCCCTGGAAGAGGAGGTGGGGGACAGGACCGGGTGGTTGGGGGTGGTCAGGCATGGCTGGTGGCCACCAGGCCCTAGCTTTACCACTCGTGCCTGCAGGGGAAGCCTCACCCAGGAACCTGGAACTCAACTGGGGGACTTGGGGCCCCCTGAGGCCCACTGGGGACCTGGGGCTGGGCGGCAAATACCACGGGAGACATCTTCTGGCCCGGCTCATCCTCCTGACACTGCGGTGTCACTGCTGTGCCCACCAAGTCACCCCGCGCTGGCACCCCAGCCACCCTGGGGTTACCTTCATGCCGTCCACCCCATCGATGCCACGCTTGCCCTTCTCTCCCTGCGAGGCACCAAGGCAAAAGGAAGGGTCAGATGAAGGTGGACGGAGGTCAGGCAGTACATAGACGCTGCTCCCACCCGTCACACTCACCTTGTAGCCCTTGGGTCCCCTGGAGCCCTGTGGAGACAGGAGGGAGGCTGAGGGTGGAGGTGGGGCTTGGTCCTGCCTCACGGCAGTGCTGCCCAGCAAGAGGGTGAGATGGGGCCCACCTGGCCAGGGCCGGGGACACAAAGTTGCCCCAAATCCAGGGTGTCCACCCTTCTGGGAACCCAGACTGGGTGTGGGAGCCGAGGCCTTGCTGGGTTGAGGGCGCTCTCAGCCCTCAGGGGTGCCCCTGTGGGAGTGACAGTGCCATGCCAGCCCCCGCTGGCCCCAGGGGCCCATCCCCAGGTCAGCCCCGTTCTCTGGGGTAAGAGGTGGCAGTGAGGGTCCGCCCGGCCATGTCCCCTGGACGGGGGTCCCAGCAGCAACCAGGGAGGAGCAGCGCACCTTCTCCCCACGGCTCCCCTTCTCTCCCTGCGAAAAGAATGGATTGGGAAAGTGGGCATCATGGCTGTGAGGCTATGCACCCGCCTCGTGGACCCTGTGGGCTGCCCTAGAGCAGGGGACACACACCTTCATGCCCTGGTACCCAACAGGCCCGAGGTCTCCGGGTCGTCCCTGGAACAGAGGAGGGGACAATCAGACACCTGCATCCTCCCCCCAGCCTCCCCTCGCTGTGGCCCGGCCTGGCTGACTCGAAGGACACAGAGAGCAGCCTGGGGAGGGGCCTGCAGCGAGGGCCCTGTGCACGTGGGTACCCAGAGATGGTCCCGAGAGGGACAGTGGGCAGGACAGGGGGAGGGGACAGGCGACTGGAGGGGGTGGCGGCAGTGGGGAGGAGGTTTGATGGGTCTGGTCCAGGTCCAAAGCAGCCCCTCCTCCCAGGAAGGCACGGCCAGGTGACGCTGGCACCCAGCCCTGGCTCTGGAAGCTTCCCAGGACCCTCTCTGGGTGTTGGGCACTCACGGGGTCTCCAGCTTCCCCCTTCTCTCCGGGAAGCCCTGGCTTTCCACGTTCTCCCTGGAGGCAGAGCAGACAGGTCAGGGCAGTTCTGTCCACTTCCAGAAAGGAGGAAGGGGACCCGGCTTGCGCAGGGGCAAAGACATGGGGAGCCCACGGCTCCAGGCCTGTCCAGGGCTCTGGAGCGCTCACCCACATGCCCTCAGCCAGCGCATCCTCACCCTGGGATCACCTGGCCCCCCTCAGACCCGAGTAGTCCTCTGCTCCCGGATGCTCAGGGCCATGCAGCTCTGCCACCAGGATCTGGGGACCTTGAGGCCCCACTCCCATCATCCTATGTGAGCCTCATGGCTGTGGGCCCCACATTTCACACCCCAGCCCTTAGGCAATGTGCTCCCCAGACCCAGGCAGGCACCAAGGAGAGCATGGTCCCTGGGTAGCCTTCTGGGCCTCGGAGTCCCAGGCCAGGCCATGGCCCCCATCAGGCCACAGCCCCTGCCACCACCAGGACTTCCTGCTGGTATTCAGGGCCCCCCTCCGGGGCTGCAGCCCACGTGTCCCCATGAACAGAGCAGGGGCAGCCACTCACCTCGTAACCAGGGTCACCCCGGGGCCCTGGAGGTCCTCTGGCAGCCTGCAAGACAAGAGGGACGTCAACCCTGACCCAGGCAGGGGGCATGGGCTGGGGCAGGGAGGGCGGCGGCCACACTCACCTGGCACTCGAAGGAGCAGCACTATGGGGAGGAAGAGGAGAGCTCAGAGGTGGAAGGCGGGTGCCTGGACACGCCTGGACACGCTCCCACACGCGTGCACAGGACAGGTGCCCAGAGTGCACCACAGGTATACATGGGCAAAAGCCTGGACCGCTCCCACACACGGACACAGGACACGCCCAGACACACTTCCACACGCGTGCACAGGACGTGTGCTGGGTCGCATTCCTGCTTGTGTGCACGGGACGCGCGCCCGCAGGTGTGCCTGGGTGGACACACACGCCTGAGGGCCCCGCCGCGGGCGAGCGGCTCTTACCACCTGCTCCACGTTGTTTTTCTGCAACGAGAGGGAAGAGCGCGTCACCCCCTTGGGAGGGCTCGCCCCACCCCCAGCCCCGAGGCGGAGGCAATGGCGGTGGCGGTGCTCACGATCATGTCCACGATGGTCTCGATGGTCTGGGTGATGGCCTCCTCGGCGTCGGGGCTCTGCCCCCAGTCCGCGGCCGTGAAGTTGCGCCGGTAGGTGTGGTCGGTGGCGATGATGCCCAGGCGTGGCTCCTGGGCGGGGCGAGCAGTGAGCAGTGAGCGGGGCCAGGGCACCGGCGACCCTGCCCAGGCACGGGAGGGCGGCACTTACCAGGTGGTCGGGCGTGATGGCCACGGAGAAGACCTTGATGCCCAGGTGCTTGGCCTCGTTCACGGCATCCTCCAGGCCCCCGCACGGCTCCTTGTAGCCCTCCAGGGGGTGCCCGTCAGTCACCACAATCAGGTACTTGTTCTCCTTGAGGTGGGAGCCCCTGGGGAGCAGCAGTGTGAGGCCCTCCTCATAGCTCCCCAGGGACTGGGGGCACAGAGGCCCCCAGAGCCAGAGGCGAAGGCGCCAGGAGAGGACCCGGGCCAGCTCTGGGCAGTGCTGGCCTCCCGCCGCACGGGGAGCGGGTCCCTCCCCAACCTGATTACTGAAAGCGCGGCCAGGAAGTGGGGCTCCGGACAGGTGTGCAGCTGAGGCCAGGGAGGGCCGGGGAGGGCGCCGCTCACCCCACCAGCAGCTCCTCCAGCCCCTTCTTGATGGCGCAGTCCGTGTAGGTGCCCTTGCCGAAGTACTTGACGGCGTCCACGCTGGCCTTGAGGTCGTCGCGGCCGGCAGGCATGCGCGTGAGCCCACGGATGATCTCCACCTCGTCGCTGTAGTGCAGCGCGCCCGCGTTCCACACCAGGCTGCGGTCGCAGCGGTAGTACCTGCCAAGGCCGGCCGGCGGGCGCCTGTGAGGACGTGCTGACCACCAGCGCTCACATGCGCAGGGGCCCAGCCTGGGTGTGGCCAAGATAGCGGCATCCTGGGCCCTTAGGAGCTCGAGCCAGGGCAGGAAGCCAGCTCAAAAAGACCTGGGCCCCCTGGCTCTGCTGGGGCCCAGCCCAGCCCTGGGCGTCTACAGGGACGGCACAGCAGGCCACTCCGCCCCATTTCACAGGTGGTAAGCGGTGGCACACGGAGCTCAAGTAAAGGCACGGAAGACATCTTGAGGGGGTGCCAGGCCACACAGCTGCCCGGCTACTCCTTCCCCAGACTGCGTCCACACTGCCCTCCGCTCCCCATGGATCTGGGGCTGCTGATCACAAAGGTCCCATGTCAGGGGGCCCAGCCCAGGTGAACAGTTCATGCTGGCCCCCCAGGCACCCTTGGCTCCCATGGCCCCTTCTGATGGGCAGGAGGCTTGGCCTGGGCCGGCTGGCCAGTGGGCTTAGGGACCAGTGGGGTGGGAGGACCAGGAGAGGGGCCTGTGCTGGTGGAGCCCCTCCCCCCACATTGCAGAAGTGTTGTGGGCCCAGGGGCCTCCTGCCCTGGCCTCCCAGCTCCCATCCCAGCCCCCAGTCAGGGTCCAGTGCTGCAAATCTGCAGACAGGCGCAGCGGGGGAGAGGGCACCATGGTTTTGCACACCCCCAGGACGTGCCTGGTGGTCCCAGGTGTGGAATGGCTGGGGCTACTAGGCCCTGGGTCGGGGATGTTGGGGAAAGGGCACCAGGTCTCAGCAGAGGCCCTGACACACGTGTGGGCAGCAGACAGGGCCAGGCTGGCTTGTGAGGGTCCCAGACCACGTGCACAGCTGTGATCGGGCCCAAATCCCCATGCCCAGGAGCGCAGCGACTCTGTTTGTGTGGGGCTCATGCGTACACCTCAGCAATGCACCCATTCCTTAGCCAGGTGGCACCTGGAGCCCAACCTCCCTGGGCCCCTGACTGGCGGATGTGGGTGGAGGTCGGGAAGCCCCACTGCCCGCTGGTCCCTGGGCCAGAGACACTGCCAGGCTGGGCCCCTACCTGTCTCTCAAGTTGTCAATGAAGCGCTTGGTGAAGCCCTTGACCTTGTCCACCAGGGCCCCATAGGGTTTCAGTCGCAAGGCCACGCTCTCAGAGGTGTCCAGTACGAAGAACAGGTCCACCGGGCAGTCTGGGCCAAGAGGTCCCGTGAGTTGTGCCTCTTGAGACATGAGCCCCCCACCTCCCTGGGTGGCTCCAGCCAGCCCTGCAGCCCAGCACCCAACTGTGTGGAAGGTGACCACGGCTGGACAGGGAGAGGACGAGGCCCCACCCGGCCTGGGCCCCCACCCCCCAGCCCCAGCCCTGGAGGACAGCATCCTGGGACCGGACCGGACAGAGAAGACAGCTTCTCTTTCTGCGTCCAAGCTGGGTGCAAAGCCACCAAGGGCACGGCCTTCAGCAAGGTGGACGCAAAGGTCACCCTGTTTCTAGGCAGACAAGGAGTCGGGAAGTGAGCAACAACTGCCCATCACAATCAGTGTCCTTGGAGCACAGGAAACTGACCCAGACCACAGCTACGGGTTCCCCTCCACAGGGTGCCCCCAAGTCTCCCAGCCCAGTGTCGCCCAGAAGCAAGCGGTGATAGCAGCACAGGCCTGGCTGGTGGGCCAGGCGGGAAGGGACACCCCCATGGTGGCCCTGGGCTGCATCCTGCCCCAGCTTCTCCCCAGCCCGGAAAACAGCGAGGAGCCGCAGCCCAGCACTCACCTTGGAAAGCGATGGCCTTTGAGGCTACCTGGACGTCCTGTGCGGCCACCCAGCAGGCCTGCAGCAGCAGGGACAGCAGGACGCCTGCCGGCCTCATGTCGCCGGCCAGCCCGGGTCACCGTCGAGGAGGCTGGAGGGACGCAGGGAGAGAAGCTGGCTCCTCACTCCGCAGTTACAGCCAGGCCGGCGGGAGGCGGGGAGGGCGGGGCGGAGGGCGGGCGCCCAGGCCGCTGAGTCACCGCCAGCGTCCCCTCCCTGGCCTCCGAAGCCAGAAGCCCCTCTGCCCCGCAAGGAGTCTGCTTCCCAGGGACCACGGCTCCCACCCACAGTGGAGAAAGCCAGGTGCCTGGAAAAGACTCCTGACTGAAGGAATCCTGTGAAGCAGCTTTGGTTTTTCCCCTCCAAAAATCCCTGACCCCAGCCAACTGCCTTACAGCCTCTCCTCCACGCTCTCCTTCACAGTTTAGTCAAATACAGATGTGCGGAAGATCACATTTGAATTTACTGCGGAGACACGAAGCTGTGCTGCCCTGGCTAGGAGTGAGTGTGCACATGTGTGGGAGCGTATGTGCACCACGTTTGCCTGCACACGTGTGGACCCATGTCTGTGTACATGAGCACGTGTGTATGTGCGTATGTGTGTGCAGAGACTCCAGTGGTGGGGACAGCAGGGGGAGACAGATACGTCCCTGCCCCAGAGGAGATTCCAGGAAAGTGCCAGAGCTGTTGACACTTGCCCAGTAATGGCCAAAAATTTTATTAACTATCAAAAGCAGGGTGAACGTATCCATATGGCTGCTATTGGAGAAACCCTTCAGGAGTCGCGCTCACCCACTCTCGGCAACTGCGGCCTGAGGGTCGCCGTTCCTCTCGCTCCTCCTCCCGCTCCACTCCCTCTCCCTGGGGCTTCCTGCTGCTCGCATGCAAATGTGGACTTGGAGCTGCCACGCAGGACGCAGGCTCCCGGGCGGTCTGATCAGGGCCATCTCAGCCGCAGGTGGCAGCGACCCTGCCCCGAGGCTGGGGTGAGACGGGCCTGAGTGTGCGGCCCTCGGCCCAGGGAGTGTGGCACGTTGTGGCGTGCAGTGAGGACGTGCCCCTGAGGGGCGGCTGCTCCGCAGGTGCTGGGGAGGACAGTGTGGAGGCGGTGCCGTGCCATCTGGGCACACCCACGGGCACACACGGCTGCCCGCCTGCCTGGCCTTTGCCTCTGGGTGTCAGCGACAGGTCTTCGGGCCAAGGAGTGTGTGCAGAGCGGGACATCCTCCCCGGAGCAGACAGAGCTACAGCCTGGAGCTCCCTGACCCGGAGCCCTGGGCACCCCCAGGACAGTGGGCACCTGAAGGCACTGCTGTTCTCGTGCTCTCAGGCGTCCTTGGGGTTGCAGCCGGCTGGAGAGAACGCAGAGGGCCCGAGTTCTCACCACCTGCTCTTGTGCTGTCCTGCTTACCCCGTGCGTGGGTCCCCAGCGGCCTGCCTGCTGCTCCGCCTGCTCTAACCTCCCTCACTCCCACCCTCACCACTGCCCCTGGGGCACCGCAGGGCCCCCTGGGCTGGGCAGGCCGTCTCTGGCATGACATCTGGGCCCCCAGCCCCGTCTACTCCCTGGACCTGGGTCCCAGTGCAGATGCACAGCGACCCCTGGAGAACAGGGCTGGGTGGGCGTGAGGAAGCCCTGCAGCCCAGTCTGCATGCACACAGACGTGCGTGGGTCCCTGTGTGCATGTGTGTCCCTGTGCACTCCTGTGTGTACCCGTGGGGGAGGGGCTGCAAGCCCCTTGTGCCCCTACAACCTGTGACCAGGGCTTTCTCATCCCCGACACCAGCTCGGAACTCAAATGGTCAGGTGCACAGCAGGGACCTAGGTGATGCCCAGCGGGGAGTGCAGGACCAGCGGGGAGGGACGGGGCCTCACCCTCAGGTGTGGGCCCTAGTCCCAGCTGGCGGCAGGAGGGAAGGAAAGCCTGGGGCAGGTCTGCACCCTGACCTGCTTGAACCCGAAGGAAGGGACAGAACCCCGCCGCTCTGGCTCTAGGGTGCCTGAGTGCACGATGGATAGGGCCGGATGGGCCACCTCGGTCAGGACCCCCAGCTTTCAGGCAGCTCCCCCAGGCCCCAGGCCCCCGTCCCCCGTGTCCTCCTCTTCCTCCCCAACCTCCTGTCCTCTTCCTCCTCTCCCCTTTCCCAGGGTTTTGGGGGGAGGCGGTTTCCCTCCCGGGGGAAAGCGGACAGAGGGAGGAAGAGCATGGCCGGCCCATCTCAGAGCTGCAGCGTGTGCTGCACTTGAACACCACGCGGGCTGTGTTTCACGCATCGGTTAGAATCATTGCCAACTGTGCTGTGCTCCAAGAACCCTGAGGGCGCTAGGCGAGGGTGGCAAGGGCTCTGCCAGGCAGGGGTCCATGTCTGGGTCCTCAGCGGGGCCCTGACTGAGGAAGGAAGTGCGTTTGCCCAGGGCAGCCGGGACACTGCAAGACCTCACTGTCCTGGCCTCAGTGCTGGCCACAGAGATTCCGCTGGCTGAGCCCCGTGTTGTGCCGGGACTTGGGGGGCTGACTCCCAGGATCGTGCCCATGACCCTTCCAGACCTGCCTGGTCCTTCTGCTCCTCTGAGTGGCTCGAGGAGCCCTTGGAGCACACTCCATGTCCTCTGGTCACCTGCCTGGCAGCTCACCCAAACTCCACAGAGAGGCCATGGTGCGGGTGGAGTCTGGGGCAGGGGTGTGAGTCCCTAGAGCCACCAGGCAGTACGTCACTGCCCAGGGCCTGTCTGGGTCCAAGGTCCAGGGTGGACCTCTCCCCACCCAGTCGGGGAAACTGTGTCAGGCCACCATGTTGAAAGGTGCGTGGCTGAGGAGCAGCCCAAGGAGCAGGCCCAGGCTGCTGAGCACACACAGCCCTGGCCCCTGAGCCATCCCCTCGGCCCGCTAAGCTGCACCGCGGAGCCTCTGGCCCGCACACCACTCCTCACTCCTGCGGGCAGGCTCAGGTCCCAGTCTCCCTTTCTGCTCTCTCCCAGTGAGTCGGGTTTGCACTAGACAGGGGTCTGTCCCGTCCCTGGGGCTGGAAAAATAGTGTCCTGGGAATTTCCACATGCCTTTGAAGAGGGCGTGGTGATGGCTAAGCCTGTGCGAGAGGGAACCGGACCTGGGGATGGGACAGGGTGGCCCTGGGGCCCAGGGAGCTTCTCCTTGTCTGTAGTGATGCCCGGGCATCCACTCCTGTCTGGGTGTGGGTAGGGGAGGCACCGTCCTCACGGAGACCAAAGGCCCAAGCCCACCTCGCATCTGATGGACAAAGATATTTTTGATGTCTTTTTACTGCCTTGAGGGCCGAGTGGCTTTCCTCCCAACTGAGAACATGATTCACTAAGGAAAGTAATGTTTTCCCAGGGCTGCACACGGTCTCCATGGTGACTTCCCCTCAGACATGGGGCAGGCGTGGGTGCTGACAGGCCCCCGCCCCTCACGGCGGAGTCCTGTCTCCCAGGCATCTGTCTCCTAGGTCCACTCCCCTGGGTCCCTGTGGTCTGGCCCAGGGCCAGGCTTGGCCGAGCTCTGCTGGGCACTGGGGACAGAGCAGCTCCTGTCTCCCTGCCCCTTTTGTAGCCTGCAAAGTGAGTCACCTGGTGGGGAGCAGCGGGCGTCAACCCACGTCTGGGGTCAGGCAGGGCTGCCGCCTGTGCTGCCACAGCCCCTGGCCCACAGGTGCATTGAACAGGACAGCGCACGGGGTGTGGAGCGGGTGGCCTAGCGCCAAGCCCCTGCTTCTGCAGGGCCTCCCATGTGTTCTCAGTTGGCGGCGGGCCACAGTATTGGTGACAAAAGCAGAGTTGGGGACAGCAGCCGACCGAAGGTGGGAGTCACAGGACCAGCTGGAGGCAGGAGGCTCCTGGAGCCCAGCACTC
Source organism: Dasyprocta punctata (assembly GCA_004363535.1). Taxonomy (NCBI): domain Eukaryota; kingdom Metazoa; phylum Chordata; class Mammalia; order Rodentia; family Dasyproctidae; genus Dasyprocta; species Dasyprocta punctata. The sequence continues at coordinate 63,355 of RJWM01007598.1, read as the reverse complement.
CGCCTGCAGTGGGGACAGGCCGCTGGGCCCTGGTGCCTGCTGTGGGCGCAGGTGCTGGTACGGGCGGCACGAGGACCCAGACTGTGTGGGCGGGGACTGGGCTGTGTCAGCCAGTACGTGCAGGTTCCCTGCCAGGAGGGGCTCCCGTCCTGTGCTGGGGGCGGCAGAACTCAAGTTCTCCAAGTGTCATCTGTGATACCCAGGGGCTCACACCAGGGGCTGCTGGGTTGGGTGTGCACAGGGCCGGAGGCCGCGCCGCGCCCAGCCGAGGACACCGGGAGCGGGGTGTGCATCTGATGGACAAGGGAGGGAGGAGCTGGGCTTGCGGGGGCGTCCGTCCCTGAGGCCTGGTGCAGCCCCCAGCTGGTGCCCACTGTCCAAGCATGCGTGGGGGCAGAGACGCTGGCAGCCACTGCCTCCCCCTCTGCCGGACAGGCTGTGGGGGCCTATCTGGCCGGCAGCTTCCCGGGCCTGATTTGCTTTGTTCTGTTGACTGAAAGCCGAGGAATAAATTTCCAGTGAGGATCAGACATGGAGACTGGCTGGCGTCACTGTTGGAAAGATGCGGCAGAAACAGAGGCGGTGTGTGCAGGGCGCCTGGGGACCCTCGGAGGCCACGGTAGGGGGCAGCCTCCAGTCTCATGATGCTTGCTCCGCCCGCAGGCTCCGAGGCTGACTCTTGGGAGCTCTGCTGGCATTTGGAATCAGAACTAGCTGGGCAGCATCTTCCTCTTCCTCAGAACCCCCTCAGTGTAGCCCTGGGGCTCGAGCACCCCCTCAGGCCCTCAGGGATCTGGGCTCAACACAAAGCCCACGCCCACACCAGCTTCCCCAGGTGTCTGGGACCCAGGCTGAGGCCAGACACACACGTCTCACTGGGACGTCCCCACGGGAGCCGGCGCTGTGGACACAGTGCAGGTCGCAAGCAGAGGTCTTCCCTGCAGTGGTCGGGGACACATGGCATCCAGGCCACATGACAGAACACAGGGGTGGCCCTGGTCATGGCTGGGTCCCCTGGGAAGAAGCCGTGTGGGCTGGGTGGGGCTGGCCACATCCCCCTCCCTACCGAAGATACCGAAGGGGTACCTAGGGGAGTCAAGAAGCTGACTTGAGGAGAGGGGCCAGGAATGCAGGGCCCCCAGGAGAGCCCAGGGTGGGGACAGGGCACCTGGGACAACAGGAAGGCCCACGTAGGCCTCAGCCATCCACAGTGCCCCAGGACACCTCAGAGGCAAGATGGCGGGGCAGGGGCACCCTCACGTCCCCAGGCCTCGCTGGGGTCCCTGCCCTGCACACCAGCTGGGACACAGGCCTGGAGAGCTGCGGAGCTGGAGGGGTTAATACTCCCCAGTACTCACCGAGCGCTGGCCTCTGGTTCCTTGGAAAGAGCAAACATCTGGCAGTGATGTTCCCTGCTGCTGGGCTGGGGAGCAGCTTGGCCCCTCTCCACAGAGCCAAGCTGGACGCGGGCGGAGCTGGCGGGGCAGGGAGGGGGGACTTCCCAGGAAGTGACAGCCACCATCAGCTGGACACCTGGACACCCAGAGCCCACTCGAGGGTCCCCAGGGTGCTGGGAGGGTGCCCAGCATTCCTGGGAGTGAGTCACTTCCTGCCTTGCTGATCTGGGGAGGGCAGTGGATGGAGCAGGGCTGGAGCTGGACGTGGGGACAGAACTGGATGCGAGTGCGGAGTCAGACGTGCGAACTCCAGGCCCCAGGCGTCCCCTGCCCCCACCTCCTGGCCTGTGCCACTTGTTCCCAGCCTGGCTGGGCTGCCAGAGCTGGCCTCCTTCTTGAGGCAGCGGCTCCGTGGCCGAGAACGTGTGTGTCGAACGCCACTCTTGTCTTTGCTGGGAGACGAACGCCACTCTCGTCTTGGCTGGGGGAAGCGGCCATTGGCCGAGGGCTGCCTTGGCCGCGACCCACGGGGCCCCATGCACCCTGGTCGCCTCAGTTCTTGGTGGTGCTGGGACTGGACGCAGGGCCTCACGCGTGCTCAGCCAGCACTGTTCTGCTAAGCCGCGCCCCAGCCCTCCTTTTTCACTTTGCGTTCTGAGACAGGAGCTGGACAGGGTCGTGCTAAGTGGCCTGCTGACCCCAAACTTGCTATCCTTCTGCTTCAGCCTTCGAGTCACGGGGCACAGGTGTACCCCCATGTATGTCATTGCCTCAGTTTATGGAGAGAGGGCCCCACAGACCAGAGGCACCCTTGCCCCCTGGGGCGCCAGAGAGAAGGGAGCGTCCCATCCCCAGCAAGGAGCCGAGCACAGCCACTGGGGCCCAGCCCTCAGACAGACGATCTGCCTAGCACGCCGTGTCTGCAGCAGCAGCTCAGGCCTGGAGCTCTGGTGGAGAGGCCGTGGCATCCGGTCTGCTGCACCCCAGCCTGCCGCGCCAGGGCAGTGGGCGTCGTCCTGTCGTGTGACTCCAGGCCAGGGACACGTTCTCCCGGAAGCTCCAATCTCTCAGGTTGTCCAGAAAAGCCCCACTCAGTGTGGGGCGCAGCTCCCCGGAGACCGAGGACCTGCCCACTTCAGCCTCAGCGTGCGCATTCAGCTGCCATCCACTCAAGGGCCTTCCCTGGCTCACACTGCCCTTCGCTCTGCCACCTCATCACACCCCACAGACTTGGGGGACAGCTAGCTCTTCCTGGAAAAGCAACCAGGCCTCTGGAGAGCCAGGGTTGCTTCAAGACCTTCCACTAGAAATTTTTTGGGAGTACTGGAGATAGAATCCAGGATCTTGGCACCACTATGCCCCTAACCCTTTTCATTTTTTATTTTGAGACAGGGTCTTGCTGAGTCACTAAATTGCCCAGGCTGGACTCAAGCTTACAGTTGTCCTGCCTCAGCCTCCCAGAGTGCTGAAATCACAGGCACACACCACCACACCCAGCAGAGAACAGCTTTTGAAGAGTATTATGGATGTGCCCAGGCCCCCTGGGAGTGGCATCCTGTAGGGAGCCAGGCACAGTCACCTTGGTCCTGGACGAATCTGAGGACACGGGGTGCCGGCCCAGTCTGGTGGAGGCCCAAAGGGAGGCCCCCCAGGCACTGGACCTCAGTGCCCCCGACTGCAGGGAGGCAGAGGCCCCATGGGGACCTCAGGGCTGCCTCCTGGAAACACACAGCATCACCAGGGGCTGTGAGCTGGGTGTGGGGGTGGAGGTGAGAAACTCTTGGGGCCAAGCAAGGGCCAAGACCCCTGCTGCCCAGGGGCCCAGCTTGGGCAGGAGGTGGGGTCTAAAAGAGGCCTACAGTGAGGGGGTGGGTGATGATCTTGACGATGGTGTTGGGGTCAGTGGTGGGCAGGCTTCCGGACCCCCTCCCCAGGACACAGCCACCAGCAAGATGCCATCCCTGCCCCCTACCAGCCTGCTGGGGGCCCAGCACGAACTGGGGGACTCAGGGGCCATCGAAGGGCATGGGGCAAGATGAGAAGTGTGGGGGCCCCATTCAGTGTTTGCCTCGAAGGCTGCGGGCTCCGTTCCCCCACCGGTGTCCTTTCCCTCCCCCAGAGCCGCGCTCCTCCAGGAATCAGGCTGAGCTGCAGGCCTGGGGCGCCCTCTGCTGCCCACCTGGAGGATTGCACAAGACCATCCGGAGGCCCTTGGGCAAGGGGACCTGGTCACCTCCCTCAGCCCTCACACTGGCCCTGCACCTGAACCCACTTGTACCCAGGAGGGTAGAGGCTGAGGCCTCCATGGGATGGATTTCTGACATGTGCCCTGTGGGTCACCAGGGTGCCTGTCACCTGGAAGGCCACCAGGCCAGCACTCGGCAGGCTCAGCCCAGAGATACAAAATGAGGAGCAGCCTCAGCTCTGGGCCACTGGCCACTCCAAGGGCCCCAACCTGAAACCTGAGGCCAGAACAGCTGAAGAGGGGAAAGTGGGCCCTGGGGCCTTCCCGCAGCATCCTGCCCCATGGACTGTGGGAAGGCCCAGTGCTTTGGGCGCTGGCCATGCTGGAGTCCCAAGGCCCGGTGCATCAGATGTCTGAGCACCCACCCATGGGCTCTCCAGCCCAGGACCAGGGTCAGGCATGGGGGAGAGAGGGGCTTCCAGGGCCCTGGGTTCTCACCAGAACCTTGAGATGGTGGTGTCGTCCTCTCACCACGCTGGCCAGCAGGAGCGCAGTCCCTGTGGCCAGCCCCTTGGCTGGGGCTGCAGGTGGGCATCCTCTTCACCTCCTGGGAGAATGTCCCCACAAGGGGCATCTTCCACTCTGTGGCCAGGAATCGGGGCTCTGGGAAGGCTGCATACTTCAGACCACAGCGTGGGGCCGGGGCTGATGTTTGCCCCTCACTCCCTGCCTGGGTTTTCAGCCTCAGTGAGCACAGGATGGTGAGTGGAGGCCCTGCAGGGTCAAAGCTGGGCAGCAGGGCCAGGGTTCCCCGTGAGGGGTGCGTGGGGACCACTTCTGGCATCCAGCTGTCTCCTGGTGGAGGAGCGGGGAAGGGCTGGATGTCCCCTGGTCTCCTGCAGAGGACCCAGTAATGTAATCATAGCAGGACTCCCCAGACGGCACCAGTGCCACTCACAGACAGAAGCCAGAGCAGCACCAGGGGCAGAGCCAACGTGAGGACCAGGCCCGGGCACAGCGTGCACCCTGCATCACACGCAGGCTGGTCCTGCCTGGGTCTTCTGTGGTTTTTCTCAGACATAATCCATGCTCGAGACTGTTTGGGGTTCTGGCCTGCAGATTTCACCCTTTTTCTCTCTTCGGGTCTCTTTTACTATCATGGATGGGATTGCCTCCTCACTATAATGCTACCATTTGCCTGGAAAGCTATTTGTTTCCAGATGTTGATTTTTATAACAATTCACAAAACCGGTTTATTTTCCGCAGCAGCTTTCCCATGGAGGCTTTGGGTTGTGCAGGTCTGTGACCCTGTCATGGTCATGCCTTCCTCTAGTCCCCTGCCCACCGCATCCTCCTGTCCGGCAGCTCTGGCTGGCGTCTCCTACACCAGGCTGGCCCGGGCTGGCTCAGCTGCTCTGTGGCCTTGCACTTGTGCTGCTTTGGAGAAAGGCAGCCCAGATGGAGTAGCTGGGAGGTGGTGACCACTGGGCGGCTGTGCTGTGACAAAGGGACCAGGGTCACCGTGGCTTGTGCCCTTGCCCCACAGCTGGTAGGCACCTCCAAAAACAAGCATGTGCTCCCTCTTAATGCCAGCGCCGTGACTACACTCAGGAAGCCAACAATGACCGAGGCTGCTGTCTTGATCAACTTGCAAAACTTGTTCAGGTGCTACCAATGGATTGTGATAATAATATTTTTTGTGGCAAAGAAAATCACGTGTATGCTCACACACAGGAGCTCTTTGTGTACGCAACATACAACTCCTTGTGGTTTGGGTCTGAAATGTCCCCAAAGGCCACGTGTTGAAGGCCTGCACCTACCTGTGTCACACTGGGAAGTGGTGGAAGGAGTCGGGTCACTGGAGCGCAGCCTTGAAGGAGATGTTGGGCCTGTCCCTTCCTCTCTCCCTTTGCTTCCTGGCCACCAGGAGGTGAGCAGCCCTCCCCTCCCCTACCCTGCCACCGTGATGCACCGTACATCACAGGCAAGGTGCCAGGGCCAAGTGGCCATGGACTCGCACCTCCGAAGGTGCAGGCCAGAAAGGCCTTTCTCCCTGTCGAGTTGATTATCTCAGGTGTTTTGGAGAGCTGACTACACGTCCCTTATCAGTCAGGTTCTCCCAGTCTGTGAGTGGCCTCTGTCCCTTCCTCCCTCCCTTACTATTGCAAGATGGCAGTGAGCCCCAAAGTGACCTGCAGATTCAATCAACACCTGTCAAAATCTTTTCTTTTGTTTTCTTTCTTTTTTCTCCAAAAATGGACAGATATCTTAGCCTGCTGTAATAAAACAGCAGAGCTCGGCAGTGAAGACAGGAATCTGTGTCCTTGCTGTCCTGGAGGCTGTGAGTCCAGGGATGTGGTGCTTGGGGATTTCCCTCTGAGGTCACGACAGAGGGTCTGCTTGACTGGCCAATGACCATCTTGTCCTGTGTGCTCACGTGACCTGTTTCCTCTGTGGACACTTGTCTGATCTCCAAATTTCTTCTTCTTGTGAAGATACAGTCGTGCTGGATTAGGGCCACCCTAATGGCCTCATTTTAACTCACTCTCATCTTTGATGACATTACGTCTAAACGTGGCCATGATCTGGGGTGCTGGGGACTTCAACACAGGAGCTCAGAGACACGAAGTGCCCCTGACAGCCAGGTTGAGGAAGTTTTCATTTATGTTAGTTTGTTGATTATTTTCAACATGAAACAGTGTGGACTTTCTCCAATAGTTTCTCTCTGCCATGGAAATAGCTGTTATTGTCCTTTATTTGTTACCAAGTCGCTGACTTGGTTTCGTGACGGAAACCAGCTGTGGATGCAGACTCGCGTGGTCCTGCTGCCGGGGCTCCCTGTGAGCTTTGCCGGTGCACTGCTGAGGGCTGCATTGTCTCCACAGGGCGACTGGGCCGGGGTTTTCTTCTGGGCGTGGCTTTCTTTCACCCGTCCTGGGCCGTGGGCTGCCCACTGACTCCTGCGTGGCTGCCTGGGCTGGGGACATCTGTGCTCGCTGGGTGGGCCGAGGGGCTGACCCAGCCTCCCTCCAGGGCCCTACCTGCTTCTGCAGCCCACCCACGTCAGGCAGAGACCAGGTCCTGTGCCAGGACCACTGTGGGAACAGAGAGGGACAGGGCTTGGTTCCTTTGTACTCTGCATCCCAGGGTCTCAGGACAGGAGCTGGACAGATGTGGGGGGTCAGAGAGGCACCCCCAACTCTTGACCTGCACAGAGCAACCCTGGCCCCAGCACTACAGGCACAGGGTCCTGTCTGGGCTGCCCTGGGCAGCTCTCCCAGTGTGGAGCTGGGCTGCCTGTTGCCTCTCAGCAGGAGAAAAGAGTGCAGCCCTGAGGTCCTGGGGATGGACATTTTCGTTCCCCTGTCCTGGTGCAGTCGCTGCCAAGTTTCGGTGCTGCCCACAGCTGAGCTCTAAGCACCAAAACCACAGGGACTGACCGGGGCCTGCAGGGTGTGCAGTGGGGGATGCCCAGGCCCAGCGTCCGCCGTGGTGCCGAGCCTGCCTGGGAGTGTGGGCAGCCCTGCCCCGCCACCCGCCCCACTGGTGCCCGTGATGTAGCAAATGCTCGCTGCACAGGAAGCACAGCATAAACCAGGGGACCAGAGGGGTGGAGAAGAGAAGGAAGGGAAGAACGCCATGCTGAAGCAGGCAGGATGGGGACATCGAGAACGGCCAGGGCTGGAGTGTGGCTGCCCACAGCAGAGCAGGGATCATGGAGTCTCAGTTCTGCGGAACCGACAGAGCGAACGAGTCAGAGAAAGAGAAGCGCATCAGGAACCAGCTCCAGCTGGCTCCTTGGCCCAGAACCAAGGGAAGCAGAGTGGGATCTTGTTACTTGATGTGATGAGACGCAGAGCCCACAGATCTTTTTCGTTACTTAGAGCAGTTCAACTATGTTGGCTGCAATGCCAATGCTGCGTCTCTCCGGAGTTCTTACGCTGGAATCCTCAGCCTCTGTGGTGGTGCCCAGAGGTGAGGCCTTTGTGGAAACTAAGTCATGAGGGTGAAGGCTTTGTGAATGGATTGGTGTCCTTATAGCAGGAGCCCCAGAGTCCTCACCCCACCACTGTGTGAAGGCACAGTGAGAAGGAGGCATCTGTAACCCAGAAGGGGCTGGGCTGTGCCAGGACCCTTGTGAGAAAAGGGTCAAAGTTCTCAGCACCCAAACTCCTCTGACAACGTACTTCTACCCAGCATGTACCAGCGATTGCATTAGTGAGGACTGAAACAGCATAACCACAAAAACCATCTTTCCTTGCCCTGAGCTAATGCTACGTCTTTCCCCAGAAGCTTGAGGGCCCCTACAAAAGCTGAGCGAGACCTCGAGAGTTCACAACTGTAGTGCACAACATTAAAACTCTTCGGGCTCCCAAAGGACCAACAGAAACCAGGTGTCCTGGGAGAAGATTCCCAGGACACTTAGGTCGGCTGTCCATACCCCTCTGCCCGGGTTTACCCCTTATGACACCAGTCTCCACCGTCACACACAAGTCCTCTCGGAAACTCACCACTGTCCCTCTTCACGGTGATCTGAATAAACTGTCCTTTTTGCCAAATCTCTTGCCTTTTGGTAACTAGTTTTTACCATCTGTGTCACTGGCCCTCTGTACCCATCTGCCATGTCACCCTGATCCCTGACTCCTGTCCTGCAGACGTGTGAGAAATGGATTTCTCTTGACAGTAACCACCCAGTGTGGGGCACTTTGTCACCAGACCTGCACAGACCAATACCTTGGCTTATGCTAATCAGACCCATTAGAACTCTGTTACTAATTACCTCATCAGAGAATTCTTTACCCAAGGGGGGGAAATATTTTTAAGTGTTTAAGGAGACAAAACTTCAGTAAATTAAAAAATAAACCACATTCTCTAGTTAAGTGCAAAAAATGCTCTAAAACTATTAACAGAAAACAGGGCGAGCCCTTGATGGGGACAGTGGGGCCCTGTCCCTTGGGGGCGAGGGAACGGCTGCCCCGTCTCGCCGCCCACACGTGCTGCCGCGCCCCACCCGCAAGGGGCCAGCCTGCCACTGACATGAAGCTCCGAGTCTGTGAGACAGGGCCAACCCTTACTCTTTCCAAGTTCATGGTCTCAGGTATCTGTCATGGGGCAGAAAGTGGATGGACGCAAACCTAAACAGCCCAAACTGACGAGCAGGATGAGGGACTCCCAGACAGAAAGGAAGTGATGGCAGGTCTCCTGTCTCCCAGGCACCCCACCCTGGTGAGCCATCAGGCTGCCGTGCAAACCTGCGGTCCCTCTGGGGTGTCCGTCCCTGGCTCCTGCCCCTTGCATCCGAGGAAGAGCACTCTAGTTGGGCCCTGTCGGTGCCTGCTTACCCCAGAGTCCCACTGACTTGGCAATGGGCTGGGTGGGATGGCCTTGAGGGCCTTGCCTCTGGGGGGCCCCAAAGCCGCTGGCTCGAGAGAAGGAAGGTACCCAAGACTCCAGGGAATTTTGACAATATGAAGCAGGAGCAAGGAGCCATGAAAATAAGCTGCCATGACTTACAGCCACTGATGGCAAGAGATGAAGAGTGGCCAGAGGGCCGCAGAGCAGGGAGTGGTGGTGGGAGACAGTGAGGACATCCAAGGGTCAGGGGCAGGAGGCCAGCAGGGAACAGAGAGAAGAAGAGAGTGGCCACTGAGGGGGCTGCCCAGCAGATCAACTCCCAGGAAACCATTTCTAAAGATGGAAAAGAAAGATGGAACAGAGGGGATATTTCATGAAGTGACAGAAATTAGTTTTCCAGAACCCCAAAGGTGGAGAAAGCCACCGGGCTGTGGAAGGCAGCAGTCCCCAGAATGTTCACGCAGCACCCTTCCCAAGGCTCTGAGGGCAAGGCGGCTGTGCAGGAGCAGGGCGACCACCCGGGGCCCCTTCCAGGTGAGGACAGCTCGGCCTTCTTCCCAACGCCGGGACCAGGACTGTGGAGTGTATTCTAATAATTCCCAACTAGGACTGCAACAGTACTAACGTGCTGTAGGGGGAAGAGAAGGCTTTGGAAATTTAAGTAAGCAATAGGAATAAGTAGGCATTACATTTAAAATATGATCGATTTAGCCAGTATAAGAGAAAATTATTCAATGAAAATAGAAACAGAGGAAGTATAAATGAAATAAGAAATAGCATGAATAAATTTAGTATTATAACAATTACAATAAATACTTTAAATTATCCAATTAAAAGACAGATAACTTCAATGAGATCCAAGATCTGGTAATAACACAGATATTACCAAGAATGCACATAAGCTATAAAAAAGAAAAAGAGAAAAACGAAAATGAGAGAATGAGACACAAATGCCAGGCAGACACCCAGAAGCACCTGGGGCTGCAGTGAACACCTGAGTATCTTCTGGGTGAAGTCTGGGGCAGAAGACCACTGGCCCAGGTGGCTGGATACACCACAAGGGAGAAAGAACAGTAAGTGTCGCCAGCCCTGACCCAGCTCAGCAACTGTTCCCACCCCACACGGATGTTAGAGGGCTGGCAGCTTTCAGGCTCCATGCCCCAAGTCTGGGCAAGCTGCCCGGAAAGCCCTCCCTCCTCTGGGCCTGGGAGGGGCCCCCGTGTCCACTAGGGTAGACCCCAAGTCCACTCCTGTCCTACGCTTTCCAGCTATCTTCAGAGCAGCCTGAGACACATGGATGGGTGTGGCCTTGGGGTAAGCACAGTGGGCCCACTTGCAGAGTCCAGCACTAGTTTTCTTTTAGGGTCAGCTGAGTAGAAACCTTAGTGTGCAACCCTAATACTCTAATTACGGCCCATGACATGGTCCTGAGATCCATCCCAGGATTAGAGTGTAACTTCCGCGGGCGCCATTGTATCTCCCACACAGACCAAACTAGAGGAAAATAATCAGTGTGCTCCAGATGTGACAACATGATGACTGAGCTTGGCTGTCAGACCGATGTGGAACTTCACAGACCTCAGCAGAGTGTCCATCCAACCCAGCACACATGGACATCTATAGAACCCATGAAGCTGCTTGGCTGTGTCAACTGGATTGGCTTGGGAGCCACCTGGGAATTGGTAAAGCACACATTGGAGTGTCTGGATGGCCATGGAGGCCATGACCTTGTGGATTATATCTGGTCCCTTGCCCCTTCCTCTCTGGTTCTGCTCCCCTGTTCTGCTTCCTGGCCACCAACAACTAAGCAGCTTCCCTCCACCACACCCTTCTGCCATGATGTTTCTGCCTTGGAGCTACCAACCATGAACTGAATCTCCTGAAACCATAAGGCAAATTAAACTTCCCCTCCTTTAAGTTGCAGGTGTTGGATGTTGAGTCCCAGAGATGGGAAAACTGGCGAACACACCCACCATCAGAGTGGTCATGAGAGATGCCCCATACACCCCAAAGGGTCAGTGTCAGTGAGGCTACACATGCTCACCATGATGCAAGAGGTTCGGACATTAACAGGAAAACCTCACCTATGCTGGTATTTAATAGTATCTCACTAAGAACCTTCAGGTAAGTAGGCAATTTAAGGGAATGGAAAAAATAGAACTGAGTGATAATATAAATGGTCAAAATTCCAGGGTCACAGCTAAAGTAGTACCCAGAAATATACAGTCTTAAATTCATTTCTCAAGAGATAAGTTAGTCAAAAACAGAACTAATCACAGAAGTCAAGTAATTCAAGAAAGAATAAAGGAACAAATAGATATAAATTAATAAAAAAGAGAAATAACAAAGATATGGACAAAAATCAATGAAATAGAGAACAATATATACTATTAATAGCAAAAACTAAGCTGGGCATGGTGGTGCACTCCTATAATCCCTGTACTTGGGAAGCTGAGGCAGGAGGAGCGCCAGGAGTTCCAAGCCAGCCTGAACTACATAGCAAAACCCTGTCTCAAAACAAACAAACAGACAAACAAATAAACAAACATAAAGCTACCCCCCCAAAAAAAGTAGCAAAAACCAGAGGTGATATTTTGAAAAGATTAATAATATATACTGATTTTGACACATTGAGCACAAAAAAGGAAAATTCAAATACAAATAAAGAGACACAAAACAGACCATAGACTGACAAATTTTAAGACCCACAAGAATATTATAAGCAGCTGTTATAAAAAAATTCTGAATCCCATGATCAATTCAAAGAAAAACAGCTGGGCTTACAGCCTATGCCTGTAATCCCAGCAGCTCGGGAAGCTAAGGCAGGAGGATTGAAAGTTCAAGGCCAGCCTGGTCTATCTGGCAAAATGCTGTCTCAAAAATAAAGTAAAAAGGGCTAGAAATGTAGCTCAGGGGCAGAGTGCTTGCCTAGCACGGGCGATACTCTGGCTCAATCTTCAGTATGGCAGAAAACAAACAGAAACAACCGTCTTACTCCCAAACGAAACCAACCAACCAAAAAACAACAACAAAAACAAAATATAAAACCCCAAAACACCACCTGCCCAAGTTGGCATCCTCGGGAACCTCAGGGGACCAGGCGGAGCTGCTGCTGTTTCTGCGTAGGTGAACACACACATCATGAGGCTGCTTTCATTTTGGGTAGAGTAGCACATCTTTTAATCAATTCACCAAAACCTCTCCCTAATCCCTGTAGGATGAAACCTATTCCTGTCAAATGATCCTGTGCCTAACTCTGCGGTGTGTCTTTAGTAGCCTATGTGTTCTGGGTCAGGCATGGGGACTGTCCTGTCACAGACCCAGTGACTGTGAAGTCACTGCTGACCTCTGTCTCAAACTCGGAACTGTTCATCTGCTCAGGCAGGAGGGACTTGTCCCCAGCCCTGACAGCATGCCTGTGCCTGGGATGGTGAGCTCACCCAGCCGGAGCAGGTGGAGCCGGGTCTGCGGGGCTGGGTGGGGAGGCTGCACCTGGGCCTCCCACCAGACTGGCTGCCTGTCCACGCACACTATACCAGGCACCCCGGCCACACTTGGTGTGCTCTCTGGTTCTAGGGCCACACAGAGGAGGCGTGTGCTACAAAACACAAGTTTAGCTGCAAATTTGAGGGTGCTGACTCATGCAATTTTTGTTTTTGTAAGTGGTTATGGAAATGAAACAGCAAAGAGTTTAGGAAAGTAGTATAGTAACCTTAATTTGTGGCTGGGAGAAAGAACCGAGGCTCGAGACCACGGGCTGGTCACAGGTGCAGCCTCCTGGTGGCCACAGGGTGCAGGGCAGAGAAGAGCCAGAGGCGGAGGGGCACATGACTTTTATTAACTCCATTTATTAACGAGTGCCAAGGGCTTCCTGGACGCTGCTGAGACACACTGGGAAGTAGACCAGCAACCCCTGCCCCCACCCTGCCCCTCAGGTCACCCCCACAAGCCCTTCCTCTCCCAAGCACTACTTGCATGTGTGGGTAGGACACCCTGACTCTTGTACGTGACCCGGAGTGGAAACGTGAACCCAGACAGCAGGGTTCTGAGGGGGAAACTGAGTCAGCATGATAAGGGAAAGGAGAGCATCCAGGTGCTGGGGAGAGCAGGTCACAGGAAGTGCTGCCAAAGCAGCCAACGCTTAAAACAGACAGTCACACCCACACAGAGGAACAGGTTTCTAAGACGCCACACACGGGGGTACCATGAAGCATTAAAGTAACCAGCATAGCATGCGGACGCAGGGGACGGGCACAGCTAAGTCGGGGCATGGGCGTGGAGGTCTGTGCCGTGTCCACAGCACACGTGGGCTCTGCTAGTAAAGAAAATGCTCTATTCATGTTTGCGAGGAGGGGCAGGCGGCCGGTCAGGCTGCAGGCTTGAGCGTCAGGTGTGCAGGATGGAGGGTCCTGGGCGGGATTAGAGCGCACCCATCCCGGTGACCTCGGACGTCAGCCTGGAATAGACACAGGCACACAGGAGGCCCCATGAGGCAGTCAGCAGGGAGGCAAGCAGGGTGGTGCCCTCACAGCCTCAGCGTGTCCCCGGGTTCCTACAGGAGCCGCGTGTGCAGGAGCACAGTGCAGCCTGGTGGGGGCCTTCTCCCCTGCCACTACCCCTGCCACCTGCCACCATGTTACGCAGCCTCCAGAGCCTCCCGCCCCTAACCGAGTCACTCACCTGGCGTTGATAAGATACTGGGCGAGGCTGATGTTGGCTGGGGTCCCTGTGATGGTGATCTGACGCTCTGATGACCCTTCAGTGGCATTGGCGATTTTGATCTGAGCCCCGGACATCTGACGAATTTCATTGATTTTGGTCCCTTGGCGTCCAATTATACAGCCTATTAGCTAGAAAAAGGATGGGGGGAAGTTTCTTAGAGGAGAATCCGAGATAGCCCTGCAGGACACCTGTAAGAGCCCCTGGGTTGCCCAGGAGGACAGGGTACTGGCCTTGGTCTCTACCCTCATCCTGGAGTTCAGTGCTCCTGGGAGAAAAGGGTGATGCCAGGTTGGGCCCTCTGCTTAGAGCCCTTCATGAAAAGTCCACGGGACCACAAGATGGCAGCCACGATCCTTCAGTCCTGCCAGGAGTGACTAGAGATGGGCAGGATGGATACTGAGTCGGGACCCGATAGTGGCCAGGTCAGGCCTGGCACCTTCTTGGCTGCTCCTCAGGATGGGAACAGCTCTGCCCCAAGAGGAAGCATCACACGCGCTGGCTGAAGGAGCCTGTGAAGCACATTGCCACAGAGATTCTGGCTTTGGTGAGCTCAGATGAAATTCTGACAGCGTATCAGGTGTTCACTTCCCTTTCACCCTGTGACCTCTGAAGCAGTGATGCAGTAGTCTATGGCCAAGGAAGTCGTCAAAAGCAGGGTCATATGAAGTAGCCCTAGCCAGGGCAGGGCTACTTGGGCAAGGAGACAGCAACTTGGAGCAGCTGCAGCTGTGTAGGCTCCTCCCAGCCCACATTGCTGTTTTGGTGGGGACAACTTGGACCCCAGAAAGACTCTGCAGAGAGGCCTGCTGCCATCCCTCGACTTTCACCCTGGGTGGATGGACTCTTCACAGCGACATATGGGCACTGCTGGAATGAGGACAGGAAGGAGGTGGCCAGACAGGAAATGGCCAAGAGCTGCAGCAGTGGGCACGTGCCAGTCCTGAATGACTTAGGTGCACTTGCCCCTGTGGGCACAGTCAGGGCTGTCCAGAGGTAGAAGGTCAGCAACATGCTTCTGCTCCTGTGCATGGTGCAGGGAATGTCATGCAGAAGGGCCAGGTGGGCTGCAAGAGGGTGTGGGACAGAGAATTCACGTCAAAGCCTGTGATGGCAACAGGGCACCTGGGTGGGACCAGGTACTGCATGACCTGGCTCATCCTGGGGGAAACCTTCAGGGTATCCACTCTGCTCACTTTCCAGGCATTGTCTGCTGCACCTGCATTAGGACCAGCTCTCACTGGACCATGACACGCAAATCCTTGTGAGCACAGAGGGGAACCTCTATTTCTGAGAACCCAGAGCTTTTCAGCTCTCTGGCCTCCTGCTTCCTCCTCTGGGTTTCACCCAGTGCTTGAGCCCCATCCACAGTGGCCAGCCGCCCCCCGCCCCCCACCTGCCAGGCCCCACTGAAAGCGTCTTCCTCTGGGCTCCCTTTAACTCTTTTCCTGCTCACACCTGAGTCCCTTGTCCTGAGTGTGCCTGGCCCCTGAGGCCAGGGGCGGGGCTTCCTAAGTACGTGACCTCACTAGCCTGTTTGGCTGTGTTCCCTCACACTGGCACAAAGATGGCTGGGACGCATCGCTCACTAGGGCTGGGTGTGAGAACCGGAAACGGTGTGGCCAGGAGTCCCTGCAGATGCCCATGTGCAGGGGGAGTGCACCACCGGGCCGAAGCCTTGTGCCCCTCCTCCCACTCTCAGCCACTCCTCCCGCTCTCTGGCCTGGCATCACCCCACTTGGGTGTGAGTGGCACTTCCCGACCTCCCGGCATGCCCATTGCTTGCCTGCTGTATTTCCCCAGCAGGCTGAGGGGCACCGAGGCCCTGCTCTCCTGTTTCCTGACAGTGCTCTTCCCTCCCCGCCTAGGGCATGGGTGGAGGGCAGTTCTGCCTGCTGTTCCACCCGTAAGAGTAGGCCCATCCCAGCACCAATGGCCCATGGCCAGTGGCAACCCAGGGCGCCCTCACACCTGGCTTCCCCTGGACCTACAGACCCTGACCTATGCAGCCCCAAGCTCACTGTGCCCTCAATTTTGTATCCATCCCTTCATTAAAATTTTTTCAAAAAGCAACAGAAACGTTCTGGAGCAACTAGGTGTTGCCAAACCCACCAGAAAAGCTCTTGGTGCTCAGGGCAGAGTGCAGGGGCCTGGACATCAGAGATAAGAAGCAGAGAGCAAGCTCTGAAGTGGGCTGTGGGGAGGCCCACAGTGGCTGTCAGCAGTGGACCAAGGGCCCAGCCTGTGTCTCCAAGGCCCTGCTGTGCACTTATGAGCGCACGCATCCTGCCATTAGGTGTCTTTCTGCATCTGAGCTGAGGTGACCTGCAGACATTGGCATGGTCCAGCTGTGACCAGGGGACAGACATGGACATGGTGACAGTGTTGGGAGCACAAATGCATGAGTAATTTTCTTCTCAATCTCCACGAAGGAGAAGTGGCTGCAGAACCTGGGCCCTGCGGATGCTGCTGGTGCTCGAAGCCTGACATCTCTGAGAGGTCTGGGTGGGCAGGAGGATACCAAGGGCCCTCCGCACAGGACAAAGGGTGTCTTGCAGAGGGCTCTGGGCAGCAGCGGCTGCCTTCCTTCTGAGCAGTAGGCTTCCCTCCCAGAGAGAGTCAGGAGGGAGACGGGGAGCACCCAGGCGCAGAGGGCAGGCTCGGTACCCCAGCTCCCCAAGAGGCCCATCTGTGTCTTTCTTAAGTCCATTTCCACCTTGCAGTGAATGCTAGGATTAGAGCAGCTTTCCAGTTGCTAATGAAACAGTGCTGTCAACAAGAGGCCCAAGGAAAAGCCCTGTTAGGGAGCACACATGGCAGTTGTCACTGGGGTCCTGAAGGGTACACAGCTGAAATCTCCATCCTCCAAGGATGCAGCCCAAGCTCAAAAACATTCGTGGGAGCTGATGGCTGGACAGCGAAGGTGCTTGGTTGGAGTGGGTGTTGTGCGGCACTACACAGATGGGGACCGTGCCTGCTAGGCAGCAGGGACCGGAGGCTTGGAGCAGCTCTGTCGCCTGTGGGGAGGCCACGCCTCAGCCTAGCAGGAGCCCCATGAGGAAGGTGCTCCCGAGGGGCGGCAGCACTGGCCAGAGTCTTGTGGTCTCTCCACTGCTCACTGCTCCCCCAGCTCCTGCCCTGCAGCCCTGCAGTTCACCGTCCACTCTTGGGAAGGGAGCCCTAGAGTTCCCAAGTCTACACTACCTGCAGCAACCCTCACAGGGAAGGGGCAGGACCCAGGCTGCCTGTCCAGCTGGGTGGAGGGGCAGAGCAGGGAAGGTTCCTAAGAGTCCACCTCCAGGGCACATGTACTGGAGAGGGGGCAGCCATTGCATGGCCCACACGGGCCCTCTCCTTCCTGGTCTCTCAGCTTGGAGATGACCCAAGAATTGTGGGAAGGGTCCTCCCTGCTCAGTCCAAGGACGACTGAAGGGAAGGCCAGAGCCTCAGCATGAGCAGACTCCCCCACACTGGCACAGGACCCAGAGAAACCTGTGACTTGTAGCCCACTTCCGGTCTGCCGGGCCAACCACAGAGTCACAAACCTCAGGAGAGGCAGGCCTCAAGGGGCAGCAGTGAGGACAGGCTACTCAGGGCACTCCTGGGTCACCCTGCCCTTCACGGTTGGACCTCAAGCTAGGGCAGGGCCTTCCTGGCCCAACCCCTGATGAACCCTGAGGTCACCAGGGCCCCTTTCTTGTTGGATATCTTAAAGTGGAAAACTACACATTTTATAAGCATTTGACCATTGTAAAGTGGAAAAAAGAGGACACATCAAACAGGGGTCATGTTGCAAGGCGTCACTAAGGAGGCCTTGTGGCAGGAGGACAGGAGCGGGACAGGTGGGCGCGGGGCATACTCACATCATTGGGAATGGTGAGCTCGTGAGTGCTGGCCGGGGGGCTGGCATCCAGACCTGGGCACACCAAACGGACAGGGTTAGGCTGGTGGCAAGGCTCCTCACAGTTGCACCCTAGGCTGGGTGAGGTGGGGCAAGGGCTGGCCCAGGGCCCGCTGAGCTCTCAGCCCCACGATGGCCCAGCCTCCTGAGCACCTGCTTCTGTCAAAAGGAAACGGGGCCCCAGCACAGTGACGTTTCGCCCCTCACTCCAGCGCGCCATGCCTGTGCTCCTGTCTGCAGAACCTCTCCCTGGGCACGGGGAGGTTGTCCACCATGGCTTGGGCCTCTGCAGCACAGGGCACAGGCCACGCTGTCACACTGAAACAAAGGGGTCTTCCCCTTCAGCTCGTGGGAAACCTTGCCAGCTCTGATCACTGCTCTGCTTTCCTCTGCGCCCCACTCCCATGGCCCTGATGCAGGCAGCTGGTGCCAGAGTGGTGCTGCCAATGAACTGTCCAAAGGCTGCTGGACAGCTGGGGAGGCCAGGCCCATGCACGGTCCTGTACCCTGGAGCAGGGAGACCTGATCGCCAGCTCAGCCAGAGAGGAGCTGCTGGGCCAATAAGGCCCCATTTCAGTGCAGATCTCCTTCCTACGCTGAAGGATGAGGACAGGTCTGGGTTGGCACCAAGCTCAGGCTGTCAACTTTGCATGGATCAGACTGTAACAGCTTCTGAGTCTACAGCTTGTCCCTGCCCCTGAAACAGGGAGAACAGCACAGAGGGCCCCGAGCTGGAAGCTGCCATGGCCAGCCCTTTAGGGCATTTCCTAGAGAGGCCGCTCAGACCTAAGTCTAGAGCTGAGCCCTGCTCGTCTCACCTAGGCCTCAAGATGCCCCAGGCATTGGGGTAGACCAGACCCAGGCTCATCCCTTCCAACCACCAGCCTGCAACTGTGCCCTTCCGGGTGCCCCGGAAACGGGCCCTCCACGGGACTCCTGCTGCGACCGCTCCACCGTGCACTCAGTTCTATCTCCACACAGACCTGGGCAGCCCCCCAAACAACCTCAGCAAGCACCTGCCTGCTCAGAGTGCACCTCGCTCTCCAGCTCTGTGTGCCAGCCTCGCTTCTCTCTCCCTGGCCCCTGAGAATCTGCGGCCCTCTCCCTGCCGAAGTGGCCCCATGGGCAGGCGGTGGAGCCAGGTGTCAGGTGCAGAGTGAACCAACTCATCCCCAGTTCTGTTTTCTTCTACATGTCTAAACTGGAGGGTCTGTTCTTTCTCTTGTTTTACTAACAATCTTCTCAATACAATAATTACTTGGTTGTTTAACTACATACACTCCATTAATGGTGACATCTAACACACCATGAGGAAGATTTCTTAGTCCTGTCTGGACCCTGGACAGGAGCCCCAGGTGAGGTCAGCACGAGCACAGAGCAGCTGTCACACATGTGGGACCCGGTGAGCTGACAGAGGGGGAAAGTGGCAGACCCTTGTTAAGGAGCACTAAAATTGAAGGGCAGTTCAGGACACAGTTGTTTAAAGTGGTGCTCATTTATCTTGGGGCGGTACAGCCCCGGAGCCAGTGCTTTCTCTTGCTAGTGGTATCCCAGCTCGAGGAAGAAGCTCAGTCCCTCTGAACCAACAGAGCGAGCCCTGCAGCTGCCCCAGGCCACACCCTCCTCAAACCAGGCCAAGGCCACAACTCCTCCAGAGGCTGTACCCTCCCCGATTCACACCCAGCACAGACCAGTCACTCAGGCCACACTCCTCAAGGCCACATCTCACAGAGCCCACACCCTCTTCACCTGCCAGGCTGATGCACCCTGCTGGTCTCTGGGGGCCTTGGTGAAGGAAGGTCATCACGGGGTGACATCCTGGCAGCCAAAAGTGCACCTGGGTTGGGAAGCCCAGCCGTTTCCCTGACAAGAATGCAGGGAACCCTCTCTGCTCCCGGACAACTACTACTTGAACCCTTAGTCTCTGAGTCTGCGGGTCCGTGCACCACTCGCAGTGTGCTGTGTGCAAGAATCTTACTGCCGCGGGGAGGAGGTCCGACAGATCAGTGTAGTCAAGACTCCAAGGAAACATGCTTTAGAAGTACACATCAGTCACTGCCTCACTACGTGCCCCACACCTGAGAACAAGGACTGCACAGACTGTCCTCCCTGACTAGGCCACCTGCGGAGACAGTGGCCAAGCGCTGAGCATGCTCAAGCCCCAGCCAGCAGATGTGCCTGCTGTGGCTGAGCTCCGGGAGCTGCAGGCGTGGTGCTGGGCACATGTGCTGTCCCCAAGCACCAGAGCCCTCCTGAGCTGGCCTCCCTGGCTGCTCTCCCACCCGGGGGTCTGCTTTACCTGACGACTGGCCCATCAGATTTTGAGCTTCTTCGGAGGAGTGTAAAGGCAGCTTTTCTCCTGGAGAGCAAAGAAGAGAGAGGTTTAATGTTTTGCCCTCAAGGAGATAAGCAAGGTCCCTTCAACTAGGGAAGCTCAAAATATGACTGGCGCAGTGCAGCTGACTGCGTGTCCAGTGTCCTCACCAGCCACAGCTGGACAGCTCTGCCTCTGTGAGCGGGACCTGCCGCTCTGCTGCCTCACGTGGGCCTGGGCTGGGGCTGGCTCCTGTCACCGCTTTTCTGCCATTGGAGTGCCTGCTCCTGGGCTGGCCACGCAGAAGCCTTCATGGGAAGGGCCGCCGAGGATGTCTGCAGGCAGCACAGAGCGCTGCTGCATGAGCAGGAACCCTTGAAGGGCAGATGTTGCTTCACAGGCAGGATGTGCAAGGCCAGGTGACATGAACCAGCCCACAGTGGGAGAGACCGACCCCCGCCCGGCCACGGCCATGTGCAGCCCTGTGACAACTGAGCCGCTTGCTGCATTGTGCAAGGACGGCGCAGAGAAAAGTCCCCAGGGGAGAAGAGAAGGAGGTCAGAAAAGGGCAGCTGGGTACGTACCGGGGAAAGCGGGGTTGGTCTGTCCGAGGGGAGGAAAGGGGGTTTGCTGCATGGCCAACTGGTGGAGCTTGGTCAACTGCTGGGGGTAGGAGGGACATGAGAGCTAAGAAGGTTATTGTCATTGAGTACAAGTCACACCAAATTAAAAACGAAGTAACAGAACTTTGCACAGATAGAGAGGGGCCATGCGGACACATGGCAGACGCAGCAGGACTCAAGGACTTGGCCTGGTAGAACCAAGGAGTGGCCACCAGCAGTGTGGCTTGAACCAGCCATGCGTCCCCCACCAGACAGGCAGGAGGAAGGCTGGTAGAAACCATGGGCCAGGGACTGCAGGGGAAGCTGAGGTCCACAGAGTGGGGCCAGTGGCGTCCTAGGAGGCTTGCAGACTCACACTAACTCCTGTGGGGTCTAGAGAGGCTGTCCCCAGCCTCATCCTGATTCCCCCACTGCAGCAACCTCTAGGGAACCTCCTGACTGCCTCACCCAACTTTCCCATGAGCTCCTGCAGGCAAGGCCACGTGGTTCCAAGTGCAGGGTGTGAGGGATGCCAAGGGACCAGGGTAGGCTTTCCTCTGGGAGGAGCCCATGGGTTTCATTTCTTATGTTAAAGCAAACAGTGAAAATAGGATAAGTGTAGTCAGATTAGGCTGCACCTTAGGAGCCAAGGAGCTGTCGGGGTGCTGGGAAACCCTCCATCCTTTGCAGGGTCAGGAGCTCTGGAAGGCAGTGCCCCAGAGTTGGGCCTGGATTGTTGTTCCCAGAGCTGGACTGCGGGGCTGGTGAGTGGGGTGACTGTGAGTCGGTATGCAGAGAGGGGCAGGGCACTTGGGGAGTGGAGCCATTGTCCCCAATGAGAGTGGCTAGCTGTGGACTCAGGTCCCCAGATCCCAGAGACCGAGCAAGGCCGTGCCTCACCCAGCTTCTCTGTGAGCTCCTACAGGCATGGCCATGTGGCTCCAAGTGCAGGGCACCCTCGCCAGGAATTCGGGACCCAGCAAAGGTGAACTCCCCAGCCCTGAGAAGGTCAGGGGTGGCACCCCTATCCTTGCAGAGGAGAGAGTGTGGTGGGAATTGGGCCTTCAGCACTGGCTGGCCAGCCCCAGTCTTCCCACTTCTGCAGAAGGTCCCAACCAAGGCCACCTGTGGCCCCAGGATCACACCTGAGACAACTTTGTTGGATGAGCTGCAGCAGAAACTAAGAGGCAGTGGTCTTCCCTGGCCAGGTCCCCAGGCCCTGGCCCTCTCAGAGGGCTGGTTTCTGCTTTTCCTGGGAAGAGGGCGCGTGCCGCCCAGGGACATCACGAAAGAAGTACCCCAACACTCCCAGCCTGTCTCTCTGCATCTTTGGCTATTTCCTGAGCCTTGAAGCTCAGCACTCGGGCCCACTGCTCAGGAAACCTGGACCCAGGCAGGATGCCTGGAGCAGCTCTGGCATGGGGCATGGTGATCCGAGTCCTCTCAGAGGTTATGTTTGGCAAGGCTTTGGCAGGACTGGAGGGCTAATGGCACAGTAGTGCCTGGCACAGCACATCACCCGCTGCCAGGCCTGGGCAGATGAGACCCAGGGCTCGCATAGCCTATGTCCGTGTCTGCTCTGTGACTTGACATGGATGACACTTTAGCCACCAGAGTGGATACGATGACCAGAAGCCAGGACGTCCTGTCACCAAGACACCAGCCTAAGTCAGAAAGAGCTGAGAGGGGAGGGCCTGAGGGGCTGCAGAAGAGAGTGAGAGGGCTGAACTCCTGGACACGAGTGTCACAGGGCACCCTGGCACTGCAGCCTGCCTCCAGGAGAGGCTGGCATGGTGGCCTGAGTGTGTGGCAGGCTGAGGATCCCTGGAAGTTAGGCCGTGACCCTTGCCCACCACAATGCATCCGAACAGGACAGACTTTTCCACCCACCTGGTGCTCTGGAGACCACATGGCCTGTGCAGGTGAGGGTGGCAGGGAGCCAGACACATCCTGGTGAAGGGGCAAGACAGCTGGCCCACAACCAGGGTGTGAGGAGGGAACTTGCGGCCTCCTGGGCCTCAGCTCCCTTGTGTGTATGCAGAGTCTGTGAGCACAACTTGTGTAGCACCATCCACGTCAGCTGTGGGAGGATTCGCTAAGCCCTGGGGCCTCCCACACCCCCACCACACACCCATCCATCCATCCTCCTGCTGCCAGCACAGGCGATGCTCCCCACCAGCTTGTCACAGAGGAACCGAGTCCTGGCAGAGTTGGCTCCTCTGGTATCCAGACTGACATTCACAAGCTCAGCAGTTCTGCACCTGTAACCTCGCCTCGTGCAATACTTCTGCCTTTTTTGTGTGTGTGGTATTGAAAATTAAACTCAGAACCTGCACACTGAGCTACATCCCTAGCATGTTTTAAGTTTGAGATAGGATCTTGCTAAATCCCTAAATTTCCCTGGCCGGGCTTAGATTTTTGACCCTCTTGCCTCAGCCTCCAAGAGTGCTGGGATTACAAGCATGTGCCACAATGCCTGACCACATTTTCTGCTTTTCATGCAGAAATGGCCACATTAGCCAATCAATGACTGCACCATGAACGTAAAGTGATGTCACAGGTGCAGGACGGGCCAGCGCATGGTGGTGCTGGGTGGGTATTTGCCTGGCGAGTGGGTAGGCAGGATTAGTGGCACCTCCCTTGTCTCAGTTCAGTCCTGCTCTAATTGAACCACTTCACCTCTTGGGGACTCCATTCCCACACTTTCTAAAGGAGGGGACAACACTTAGTGCTGAGGGGGCTTCCACTCTTTGAGATATTTCTGCCATGTGAAAAATCACACTTTCGGCTCCACTGCCTCCAAATCACTGGTGAGGAGGGAGGGGAGGGAAGAAAGGCAGCAGGGAGAGGGAGGAGAGGGAAGGCGGCACGGGTGCTTGTGTCACATCCAGCAGTCTTCCTGTGGCTCTCTTTCCCACCTGACATTACATCAGAACACAAAACACAGACAACCAAAGTGCTTGAAAGCCTGTGCCTCGATGAGCCATCCCACACAGCCATCCTGGGCCAGTGAATGGCCTGCTGTGTGGCCCGGCCTCTCCCCAGTGCTGCCTTCCACAAAGTGCTCCAGCAACCAGGCCAGCGGGACCTCTCAGAGGCGGGTCCTGCAGCTGCTCCTGTGCACACAGGTCTCCTCTCCTATGGTGTCTCAGAGCACGGTTCTAAGGGTTCAGTGAAGTCAGGTTCAGCTGGGTCTCTGTTTCAAGAAATCCTGACCCAAGAACAAACAGGGCATCCCCCTAGGCTGGCTTCTAAACATGCCATGCTCTCCTCTCGCACTGATGTTCTGGATACACAGGATGGGTTCTGCCTGTCACAGTGACCTGCTTTCTGTCCTCTCCTGGGTCTGCCCTAAGGACCTGGTCACCACAGGTCTCCTCAACCATGCAATTCAGGTCCTGGGTCTCTGGGCTCTCCTTGCCCTCAAACTGCACGGTCCCAGTCACTGTGACCTAGGAGTCTTGTCCTGCACATTCCCCATTACTCTCCTTATGAGTATCCTAATGAGTCCTGAGCTATGCTTTTCCACGCAGTTCTTCTCTGTCCCCCGCGGAACTGGGGAATGAGTCAGGGCCTGGGATGGCGCCAGCCAAGTGCTCTACCACTGAGCCACAGCTCCATTTTCTATATACATTTTAAAACAGCATGTTACAATTCCTCAAGAAAACCTTTGGAGCCGGGCGTGGTGGCGCACACCTTTAATCCCAGCACTCGGGAGGCTGAGGCAGGTGGAGTGTTGTGAGTTGGAGGTTGGCTTGGGCTACA
>RJWM01007598.1:0-39017 GCA_004363535.1 Dasyprocta punctata | reverse complement strand
GTTGTTATAGATTTCAAACCAATTACTTTGAGATAAGAGCATGGTTCATAGGATTTCAGTCTGAAAGGCATTGAGATCTGCTTTCTGGTCTGTTGCGAGTTTTATAGATGCTTCTGTGTTGGGTGTCATGACCAACACACATCTGTCAGAGGAGGACCTCCCAGCTGTGGGGAGACCTGTGGACTCATGCACAGGTGCCAGATTCCTTTCGGTTAGTATTTCCCTAGCATATATACTTCCGTTCTTTTAATTTTGGGGGTCTTTATGTTATAAGTATGTCTCTCAAAAGAAAAAAATTGCCCTGTTTGTGTAGCTAGCTTGTCTATTTGCTTAGGTTTAAAAATATAGTCCAACAGCCTTTGCTTTTTTAACTGGAAAATTTCATTCTTTTACTTTGATCATAGTTACTCATATATTTAGATCAGTTCCTGCCATCTTATTTTGTACTTTCTAATGGTCCCGCTTTTCTATGGCTTTTCTTTTTCTTTTTCTTTAAATCACTTTTTTTTGGACTTTGCCCTCTTCACTCACTTGCTCCTTTATATTGCTACAGAAGCTACACGGCTGACTTATTTTCTGTTTGTGGTCACTTTGAAATTGGAACATGTGCCTTTAGGCCTAAAACCCCTACCTTTGTCCTCCGGTGCAGTGCTACAGCGGCTGACCAAATGTCTCACCTGCCTCACCACCTCTCAACTCTGCGCACTTCCTCAGTGCACTCAGTCCCTCACGCCAAGCCGGCCAATTAGGCAGTATTGAAAGGGTTTTATGGGCTGCGTATACTCCTTTTCCCACATGCCCACTTTCTTTGCTCACCGTTCCTTCCTGAAATTCTAGCCTTCATTCTGGGATAACTTTCCTTCTCCACAGAGCATTCATTATTGTGGGCATGCTGGTCACAGCTGTTTGTCTGTAGAAGGCTTTATTTAGGTTCTTGCCATTTTTTTTTTTTTTGAGACAGGTTCTCACTATGTAGTTCAGGCTGGCCTTGAATTCACTATGTAGCCCAGGATGGCCTTGAACTTGTGGCACTCCTCCTGCCTCAGCCTCCTGAGGGCTAGGACTATAGGCCTGCACCATCACGCCTGACCTTTATTTAGGTTCTTAGAAGATCCTCTTGAGATAGAATTTTGTGCTGACAACCATTTTCTTGTATTATGCCACCACATTCTGGCTAATGAGAAGTCAATTAGATTCTTTATGGCTGTTCTTCTGTAGGACTCTTTATTTTCTGTGACTTTTTCTCAGGGTAGGCCTTGGTCTCTGGTGTTCGGTGCTTTGATGTTTGGTATGTCTCAGATGGGTTTCTTTCTGTTTACCCCGTTGGGGTTAGCTGGAATTCCTGTGTGTGAGGATTGGTTCCTCTGACTAATTCTGGAGCATGCTGAGGCTGTGCCTCAGTCTCCTCTCCCTTCTGGTGTCTCCTGTGGTATGTCATTCTCCGTTAGCCTCTTTCTCAGTGATCCCCAGACATTCCTGTGCAGACAAGTTGCACTGTCCAGGGCCATGAACAAGTAGGGCTGCCACACAGGCACAGTGGGAGACCCATGCAGCAGACCATGCACCTGACTGGCTGGGGGAGGAGCCGTGCTTTCCTTTGATCCCAGAGGGGAGGGGCAGGGAAGGTTGCCTGGGCCACCGGTTCTGTAAGGTGATTGCGGGGGCCTCCGGGGCAGCAAGTGGAGCCAGAGGAAGCCTCTCCAGTGGCCCAGCTCCAGGTGGGGAGGCCAGAGGCCCAGAGCCCAGGGGTGTGACCATCAGCAGGGTGGCTATGGACTGAGGTATCAGCTCTCTCCTTTTCTTTCATGTCAACAAGAAGGTCGCCCTCATGTATTTCCCTACAGGATCATGGAGCAACACACTGAGCTGGCCAGAGGGCAAGCCTCCACGATGACCTGCTCAAAGCCCTTGAGCCCCCAGATGGCTGCTCTCCACAGTGACCACATTCAGCCCTGGAGGCATGTGACTGGCCCGCGGAGGGCACTACAGGTGCAGGGTCCCTCCCAGGCTTTCTTTTGCTGTGACACATGCCAGCTTAATTTCCCTATGATGTGCCAACAGAGAGCAACCTTCCTCGCAGATGCTGGTGCCCTTCTACGGCCCGTGGACTCAATGTCCTCTGCAACGTGCATGGTGTACTTTCCCACTCACTGCCCTTCAGCCCTGCCAAGGGACCTCAAGAGCTTCCGCCTCCTCTAGTGTGAGACTGGCAATCCTGAGGTACACTTCACAGGCTGTGCAGGCTTGGGCAAGACAGCAGGGTGCTCAGCTGAGACGGCACAGGTTCAGATGAGTGAGAGCACAGATCAAAATATCTCTGCAAACGCCAAAGTGCTGCTGTTTCTATTATTGCTTGCTTTCAGCATCCCTTTAAATGATGGGATGCTAAGTAGTGCAGAGAGTTGGAAACTGCAAAGGTTAGATACAAAGACTCATGCATATGAGGGTATTTTTGAAGTTCATTGCAGTCTCTTGGTCAGGGTGGTTTGATCTTGTCATGGCCTAAAGCAGTATGCATTCAGGCGAGACTGCACTCTGAGCTTGGAATGTTCTCTAGGGTAGTGATATGTGGTCAGTACTCTCTGATGTAGGGTAGCAGCAGTGTGCCACAGCTCCTAGTCAGCCCCTTGGCTGACAGCGTACATTGTGCTGCCTTGCAAAGCTAGGACGCTGGTGAGCTGGTGAATGCGTTTTTAATCTATAACCGGTCTATCAGGGATGACCCCACTGTAAGCATAGAGTGTGTGTAATTTCCTCCAGAGGAAAGTATTTCCTTTCTGTGTGACTGCACTGCTATCAGAAAGTAACAGAGACAGAGGATGCAGGGGTGCTGAATCTTCCCAAGTTCCACACCCCTCTTGCTTGCTCCTGGGTCCCAGAACTTGGTGCTCTTTCCCTTCTTGCTTCTGAAGTGCACCTGACCTGAACATGGCAAGATGCCAAGGTGCACACACATTTTCCAAGGCTGCTGGTGGCTGTCCAGGGAGCAGGACCTGACTGTGATGGGCACCGCCACAGCCTTCCACTATCCATGCTTCTTTAAGGCGCCTGAGCCCCGAGAGCTCAAGGGGTGTCCAGGGGACCTGGGTGGAGCAGTGCAGGTAGGCAGCAGGGATAACTCTCAACAGGCCGACTTGAAGACACTGCTTAAAACTGGGTGCACGCAATGTGCACGTTATAGTTACTCAGATCTAAAGAACACATCTCTGATGGGCCAGCACAGAAATTAAGCAGCTAAATGACAGTAGCCAGACACTTCAGTTAAAATAACTTTGTAAGCAATTACATTATAACATAAAACAATTAATATTCCTATAATTATATGTGCATTCTAAGAAACCGAAGCTTTTAAATCTCTACTAAATACTATGCTCAGATAAAGACCGCGTGTGGCCTGTTCGCTATTTCACTAAACAGTTGTTCTATTTTTGTTTGATGTGGATTATTTTAGGTATTACCAAGGCCCTCAGGAAGACACCTTTGGAGGCCCCCATGCTGCTCACAAATCACACACCACTGCTGTAGGGCAGAGTCCCTTCCCCAGGAAACCGCTCCATGGCAGTGACTGAGGCCCAGTCCCGTTCCCACTGCCCTAACAGAGCCGCACATGGGGCAAGCTGTAAGGAGGCCCAGGTTGGAGGTCGAGAGGCTGGGCCATGTGCTTGGCAAGGGCCCTGAACACCGTGCTCACATGGGGGAGCAGACAGAGGGGGCAGCTCCCGAAGACTCGTGGGCAGGTGCACCAGTCCCACGCAGGAGAGCAGCCCTCACGACCTAATCATCTGCAGACCCCTTCATTCAGTTTCAATGTAGGAGTCGCACAGGGACAGAGATTCAAACCGCAGCCCCAAGTATCTCAGATCTTACCACACACAAGTGGCAATGGTTTAATAGTCAATTATACTACTAATCGGAAACAAAGAACTGGTAAACTACCCTTGCAGAGACACTGGGAGAAGTCACATGGAAAAGAGCAAAAACAGTCAACAGATACAAACACTAAGGAAGAAACCAACCCAAACCTGTCACTCTCAGGGGGCCTGCACCCCAGTCTCTGCAACTCAAACCAGAAATACTTCATTAGCACAGCCGTCTGCACCTCCAGAGGGCCAGTGAGTGCTTCAGGCTCTGAAGTTACAGGAAGCCTGCCAGGTTTGCTGCATGGTCCCTGCAGGCCTGCCGGTCTCACTTTGAAGCCGCCATCTTTAAGGAGACAAGCTTTTCTCCTCACTCAGCAGGGCCAGACTGCTGTCCACGCATGCTAGGACCCCACTCTGTTCAAGCAGCCAGGCTTTGGAACCTGTCTGTGTCTGTGCAGGACAGCCCTGCCCAGCATGCCAAGAAGACTGGTCATCCTGAGAGCCAGGCTCCAGCCCCACCTGCCACCACCCTTTCCATCCTTAGTGCCCCAGCCTTCCTGGCACACGCACTGCCAGCTCTGAGCAGTTGAGCAAAGCCTCCCAGGGCACTCTGACTGGAGAACCACAGCAGGCACCCCCAGCTCTCCTTCCACACGACCCAGGCTGATGTGTTTACAGTTGACTACCTGAGAATGAGACATTGTGGGTTCAGAGGTCCTGTGGACTGGCCAAGGTCTGGAACTAGGAGCAATTAACTGGTGTGATTATGGGTGGAAGGAACTTCCTTATCTGTGTTTCTCTATTATTTTATTTGTGTGGTGTTGCTACATTAAAGGGAAAAATAGTGGTATTTATTTTTCATGCAAAAGAAAAATTTCCTGCAATAGTAGTGAACTGAATCTCTATTTTGAACACTTATTTCGTGTTAGTTAGTCCTGATCACACTTCATCCAGGTGAATGTCTCCTTCCTGCCTGCCTCGAGAGCAGTCAGTGGGGCCTCCCTGGGCGCTGGTGCCCAGTATCAGGACACAGAACAGGTGTGGTGCAGGGCCCTCCAGGGGAGCTGCCAAACATGGCAAACGCTCACAGTGGCTTACAAGGGAAAGCATCTCAGGACCAACTGGCAGCATGCATCAGCTTCCCTACCTGGCCGACTTGCTTGCTCCCTAACTCCTTTCTTAGCACCAGTTGGCACAACTGCCCCCACCATGTCTCTAATGACCTCTCAAGAGTGCCCTCCTGCTCAAGGCTGCCACCCTTCACCCCTTGGAGTCCTAGTGCCCTGAGTGCCTCCTACTGTCCCACTGCACCCAGGAGCACACAGAGTAGCTACATGAGGCTCAGGAGGCAGGCGAGGATTTGCTTCCCAACAGGTCCATTAGGATGAGGTCCTCATCCTCCAACACAAATCCTACACTCAGACCAGAGCCTGGTCATGGGCAGCACGACAGGCCCAGCTTCAGTGGCCCAGGAAGAAACCCAGAAGGCCTGTGTCCCATAGAACCCCACCCTGGCTCTGGAAGGAGAGTGGGGTGGCTGGTTGTCAGCACTTCCTTCTCTGCATGGGGTACTTAGTGCTTCCAGGTGGGCTCTGAGGGGGAGTTCCACTTCCCAGGCACTGAGATGCTCTTCTCCAGCAGCCCTGGAAAGCCTAACTTCTCAGGGAGACACACGGCTCCGGCAGGGGGAGGACGGCGCCATCTGCCAAGAGCCTGAGGCCCGTGGGTGGGAGGGAGCCCCTGAACTGCAACAGACCCTCAGAACAATTTGACATCAGGCCAAGTCCTCAACACAAGCAGAGTTAGAGCTAAGAGGTTAAGAGGTTATCAAGGTCATATGGATCCGACACATCAGGGACACTGAGAAAACTGATTAATATTATTGTGTAATATTAATATTAGTAGCAATTAAACAGCAGCATGCAGGTAGGTACACAATAATAAGAGAAGGGTGGAAAGGAGACAAAGTGAAAACTCACATCCGGGTGGGGGATGGCGTACTGTCCCTGGATCGTGTAGGCCTGGGGAGAGAGAGAGAGACCTTCAGCTCACGATGTGGTGGGACCTTGGCTTGTCACCTACTGGCAACCCTCCCCTGCATGACAAGGACCATCTGGTGCCGGCTCTCTTTCTTACATATGCATGTCCACTTGCCCCACGTGCTTGGGACAAAGGGTGAATCTCCCGGGGCTGGAGGCCCCAGGACCCGCGCCCCGCCTCTGAGCCGAGGCAGACTGAACGCCAGGCCTTGATGCATCCGACCCTCACCCCTCAGCTTTCTGAAAGACCTAAAGATGATCTGTTTGAGCTCCAGAAAGAGGCCCACTGATTATTAGTCAGTCACCAAAGTAAATACCTTTATTCCCGGGGGAACCAAACAAAAAAGGAAGGCTTTTTTTGGGGAGGGGGGTCTTTTTGAGACAGGGTCTTGCTATGCAGTTCAGGCTGGCCTTGAGCTCACTATGTAGCCCAGGCTGGTCTCGAACTCTCAATCATCCTCCTGCCTCAGCCTCCTGAGTGCTGGGTTTACAGGCGTGAGGCACCACGCCCAGCTTGAAAAGGAAGGCTTTAATAGGTGACCCCTAGCCAATTTTGCAAAAGCCAGATTTAGTAAAAACATGGCTCTAAATCGGTCACAGATTTGACCCAATTTGTAACTTTCTTATCAAATCTTCATTGCAGCCCCTGAAGGCAGGGGAGGGCACTTCTTTTGGAGGATCAGTTGGGGTCCCCTTGGCTCCTTTGGTTTTATTATTCCCCATTTTTTATCTGTGCCTGGGCCAGTCTACCCTGCAGGCTTCCCAACCCTCAGCTGACTCGGCAGCCCCAGGGACAGCAGAGCCCCACAGGCCCCTTCAGCGAAGGTGCCTTCCGGAGATGCAGGAACTCCCACTGGACAACAGACAACCACACGGAGCCAAGGGAGAGCCGCTGGGGCTGGGCATGGGTGCCACACGGCCTGATGGGGGTGGGTGGGCCCTACGCCTTTCCATTTTAAAGGCTCCAATATGAAACCCACTCATTCCACACTCAGGGCCCCTGGCCACCTTACAGGGACATTTCGGATGCCAGGTGTCCCTTTAGTCCTTCCCACAGCTTTGTATTTGCTGAGTTTTTGTCATAAACAGGCTCATTCCAGGGCTAACCGAGCACCTGGCAGGGACCCAGCCACAGCCCAGCTTGGAAACAGACTCAGCCTCAGGGGAGGAGGCCCTGAGGGCCACATTCTGGTCGTCCCAAGGCACTTGGAGAGGAAGTAAAAGAATCTTATCAGATACAGTGAAGCCTTAGACAAAGAGAACCCCGCTGTTGGCAAGCAACAGAGTCTGGAGACCCAGCCTGAGTTTGTGAAGCTGCTGACAGGGATGTGTACCTGTGTGACACGCTGCCTCTAGGGGCCAGGCCGCTGGGAGGCTTAGGGCCCTGCAGACCTGAGCTGAGCTGGGGGAATAGCTCGTGCTGGGCTGTCTACTATCCTGACACCTCTCCCCTGCCGCCTGACACTTGTGTCTTCTTCCTGTGCCCTCCTTGGCAGCTCCGACTGCCCCAGGGCCAAGGCCCTACTGGTGTCCTCTGAAGTCTGTGGGCTCCTTGTGTCCTGCCTGCGGGCAGCTGAGGGTCTGATCCTGGGAAGGCTGGGCCACACAGACTCATTCCTTCACTCTGAGTTTGCCTTTGGCTCTCTTGTGGGCCTCTGGCCTGGGGCACAGCCAAGGCCATCACTAGCCAGAACATCTCATGGTGGGTGCCTGAAAAAGTAAACACTTCAGTGACAGCCTCAGGGACAAGCGCCCCTGGCACAGTGACCTTTACTACTGACTGGAGCAGGTACGGACAAGTGGAGGGGCTGGGATCACTGGCTGGCACCTTCTGTGATAGCTGGGGCTGGGGCCCAGCCTTGCTGCATGACAGACTCCCTCACTGTGTGGAGTCACCTTCCCTTTGCCCGAACCCCATGTTTCACCCCACGTTGTCACCAAGTTGGGTTTGTTGAAACCCTGAGTTCCTGACCTGCCAGCAGCATGAGCTTGGGGAAGCAATGGAGAGGAGTTGGCCCAGGGCCTGCAGCCATGTGACCCGTGCTCGCTGAGGTCAGGGCGGACCTGTGAGGCTGGAGACCCTGGGCTGGCTGGGCCTGGCTTTCCTCTCTGAAAGTGGCTGTGCATGGGGCTCACACCAGAAGGGAGGCAATCAGCATAGCCACCAGGAACACCTTGTCCCTTGCTATGAAGATGAGCCTGGGTGCTGGGGGCGAGGTGGGAGCAAAGGCTCCCTTCCCTCCATCTAACAAGGACTTGGTTGTAAGATCTGATAAGATTCTTTTAAGCAAAGAAGAAAAACATGAGGGAAAGCTTTCTTTGCCTTTTTCTTTCTTTTTAATGATAATGTAGAACACCGCACCCACTCTTCCCTGGCTGGGTCATCAGTAGGTGTTTCCATCTCAACTCTCCCTTGGACAAAGACACACACTGCACCAAATGGACACAGAGCTCTTCTGGGCCAACCCTGGCAGGTGTGCAGCTGTCCACGTGGACAGGCTATAGAGACCTGGGGCAGCCCCGCCATGACAAGCCAGACTGAAGCTTCCCTTCCCACGTGTGTTCTGGCTGTGGGTGTGCTGTGGGTCTGGGAATGGAATGTGCACATTAGGAGAAATCAGGATTCCACTTCTCACAATCCTCATGGCTTCCGGCTTGAGCCAGGAAGTCACACGGGATTCTCCTGACTCTCCCCGAGCTGCTCGGGAATAGCTCGGGGCTAGCTTTGCCCGGTGTTGCCCAGGGACGGAGCTCAGGGGAGTATCTGAGGGACCAGTGGCTCTCTGGTCCCCTCTGCTGCCTGGGCTGGCTGAGAGCTCTGCGTCCAGTGGTGGTGGGAGACGTGCACGTGAGAAGGCGAGAAAACCTGAGTGCACTAACGGGCAGCGGCGGGTGCTGCAGTAAAAGGCTGAGGTTGGCAGTGGAGGCCGCGAGTGGGTCGGCTCTTACCTGACCACCTGCAAAAATGACAGGGGTGGAGGCGGGCTTTGGGCGGTAGGGAATGGTGGCACCTTTCGGTGGGGACTAGGAAAAGGGACAGGAGAGGGAGAGAGAACGTTAGAGCAGCCTCGCTGTTGGCCACAGGCTGCCTTCCCAAGCCCATCCCTCTGCAAAGCCCCCAACCCCAGAGATGGCCCAGGTGGGGGTGTGGGGAAGGCCCCTGCACCCACACATGGGCAGCAGGGTGCAATCCACATCCTCACACCCACTTTCTCCAATGTCTTTCTTCTCACTGGGCCAACCATCCTCAGTGTGGCCCACACCAGGACACTGTGGCTCTGTGGCAGTGTGGAGGGGCCAACTGGCGTGGGCCACCTGTCGGGGGACAATGGCTGCTAAGGATGGCTCTACAGTGCTATTCTCACTGTCTGGTCTCTTCCTCCCAATGTAGCCCCTCAGGGTCATGGCACCTACAAGGCTGGGCAAGTCTGTTAGCCCAGTGTCTTCTGACAGAAACACTCATGAAGTCTTGGAAAAAGTGGAGCCTTGCACACAGCCTGCTGTGGAAACAGACGTCGAATGCCCTTGGGGCCCACAATGGCCATCAGTAGAGATCGCAACAGGCAAGTTAGAAGCAGTGATTTCACATTTAAAAAAGCTTGCAGATGCCAAATGAGGTATTAAATCATGACGAGGCCTGCTATAATTTTCCTTGGTTATTCTGTGTCCAAGTTGAGGAATTCTTATCCCAGAAGAATTTCATTCTCAGTACCAGCATTCTCCCTGAGCTCCTCTCTATGTCAGAGGTGAGCAGCCCCTCCCCGGTTCCGGGCAGGCCTGTCCTGCGACCACTGGGGAAGTGGCTGCAGCATGAGGAACACCCAGAGCACAGTCTAGCCACAGGCAGTTCTGGGCTGCAGCCCATGCTGTGACTGGACAGCTCCTCACACTGGAAAGCTCGTGGTGGCAGGCTGTATTCCACAGGGCAGGTGGCAGCAAGATACAGCCCAGCCATCACGATGACCTTGCTGTGGAGGGGACAGGGTGTGCAGTGGATCTGAGCTGTGTGTGGGGGGTGCTGGTTCTCCAGTGAGGCCTATCTGAGTGCCTCTGTGCAGGCAGGGCCCACTGAGGGTTCGCAGCCAGACTTGGGGTTTATCGTGGAAGGAACATGCCCAGTGCACACGAGTTGACCCTGCACACACCCACACTGCCTCCCCTCCCAAGGCCCTCCAGACCCCAGCTCTCATCCCTGCTCTCCAGAGTGCGGCCCAGCGTGTGACTTCCCTGTGTTGATCCTGAAGCATGCAGGGATGACCCACAGAGGATAGACCTCTGGCACGGGCCACTGATGTCCCAGGAGTGGGCAGGCATCTTGGAAGGCCCACCCAGGCCTCATCTGTGACAGGGCAGGCCCTCTATAATTTTGGAGATTTGAGGCACACCCCATAAGCAAGCCCAAAAGGAGCTGACAAGGAATTGTTGTTTAGGGGATTGAACCTAAGGTCTTTGCACCATGCTACATCCCCGGCCCTTTTTTATGTTTGAGACTGGGTCTCTCTAAATTGCTAAGTTGCCCAGTTGAACTTGTGATCTTGTGATCCTCCTGCCTCAGGCTTCCAGAGTGCTGGGATTACAGGCACGCACCACCATGTCCACTAGTATGGAGGTCTTTAAATCATCTTTTGCTTACTTTTCCAGCTACTCTTCAGTTAAAAGTGGGCCCATCTTTTTTCACATGGGGTGAACCTTCCTCCCCTGGTGAGATGCCCTGCCCCATTTTTGAGTGCTGCATGATGGGACCAAGAGCAGGACCTCTTTGCTAGGCCAACACCCACAGCTGACATCTCACACTGGGACTGTGAAGAGGGCTAGGAATTTTGCTGCCTTAGGAGTTCAGGTTTTGGCTGGAGTTTAGGTTTCACGATCTTTCCTCTCCAGTGTGCGCACGCTGCTCTTGCCAGCTGCACCATCTTTGCTTCTGTGCTTCCTCTGTCTCCTCCTCTCTTCCACTTTGTGGCATCCCTGCAGTCTGTTGTGAGTCCACCTGGACCTTGGTGGGGGACTGCCTGGCTGTGCTCCCAGCTCTACCCCACTGCCTCCAGGGAGGGCAGTGCCACTCCTCAGGCTGACTCTTCCTGAAACCCTCGTCAGGACCAGAGCTTCCCATCCAGCTCCAAGACAAGGGGAAGCTCACTTGATGCAGTGCTCTTGCCACTGCCACAGTCGATGGTAGCCTGGGACAGAGGCTAGCAGCCCCTCCCTGGAAGCCTGATTACCATGCTGGCTCCCCTCCAGCAGCCTGGGACCCATCTGCTCCTGATGACTGACGCCATGAATCCTCAGGACAAGTGAGATGCCAGAGCCTGTGATGACGCTAGGGAGCCACACTCAGTGAGCCTAGCATGAGTGAAGGGCGGCTGGTGATGAGTGCCAGCCTCAGTGTGCAAACTGTACCTCCAGCATGACCACACAGATCTGCTTGACGCACTGGATGATGGCATCTGGTGTCCCTGAGATGGTCACCGCCCGCTCTGTGGAGTTGGGCAGCATGTCCCCTGCCACCTGGACCTGGGCACCTGTGGACTGGTGAGAAGAGACATTGGGAGGGGAACGACAGACAGGGCAGCAGTATGCACAGGATGAACAGCACCTCCTGAATCTTTGGGGTGGTCTGAATCACAGAGAATCCTCCACTGGAAACTGCAACCCCCCCATGTCATCCCCTTGTCACTTTCCCTCCACAACCACTGGACGCTGACACCCCATCCTCTGTATGGCCCCTCTAGAGTACCATGCCCACCCAGGGACATTTGCAGGGATATGGAATATCTTATTCCAAACACAAGAATTCTATCTCTTTTGTGGAGTCCCAGGCCAGAGAGAAAGGTGGATTCCATTGGGGGAGGAATTATGACAGGGCACTGCCCTCCTAGATAAGCAAGGGAAAGACTTGGCCTTCCTTGAAGCCAGAAGCCTGTCAGTATCAACATATCATGGAAGGCTGGTTGATGTTGTCCTGGGGGCAAGGAAGGCATGAGGTAGGAACAGAAAGCAGGCCTGAGTGTAGCCAGAACCATTGTCCCAGGAGAACCCCCAGCAGGCCATCCCACACAAGGTACAGGTCTGTGAACATGGTGAGGTCCCCACATCCCACCTTTAACTTGTTTATTGGATTATCTGACCCTGTCACACATAAGCTCCAGGTCAGCATGGCCAGTGCCAGCAAGTGCAGACCTTTAGGGATGTGCATATGATGGCTGGGTCTTTGCAGCCACTGGGACTGTCCGCCCCACCCTGGGCTGGGAGTGTCCTGATACCTCCCTGATCTCCTTGATCTTGGATCCACCTTTGCCGATCAGGGACCCACACTGGCTGGCTGGGACCACCAGCCTCAGTGTCACCGGGGGTTTGCTGGTGGCAGGGCTGTTACTCATGGAGTTAATGATGTCCTAGGGAAGAAAAGACACGTGTTGGCCCCCAGCTGGTGAGTGCAGTTGCAGCATTTGGGGGCACCTGGAGGATGTACACACAGCATCCCAGGCCCTGCCAACCCCAGTGTACTCTCTGCACTCTAGACAGAGCTCATGAAGCCCTCATGCTCATGCGGAAGCCCTGAGGAGGGCAGGCTGGCAGTCACAGAGCCTTCAAGACTAGGGCAGGCTCAAGGGGTCAAGGAGATGTCAGCCAGATGCCTATAGGTCTGGGTAGATGCACATGTGAGGTAAGGGTGCTGCTGGAGAAGGAAGGAGAGACCAGCAAGGGGCTGACTCACCAGGAGCAGGGATGGGGGTACACCTCAGTGGCAGACTTCAATCTGTCTCTATCTCTGTCTGTCTCCTTCCATCCCTCCCATCCTTTTGCATCTCTGCCATGAGATGAATGGTTTTGCAACTATCATGATGTGCTGTCACCATCCCCAACCCAACCAGAGACCTAAAAGCAATTGTTTTGCTCAATTGTGGACTGAAACCTCCAAAGCTAAGAGCCAGAATAAGCCTTTTCTCTGTAAGTTAAGTTCTCTCAGGTAGTTTTATAGTAATGGAAAGCTAACATAAAAATTGGTTCCAAGAAGTGTGGATGCAGTTGTGACAATACCTGATGATGTGGAGAACCTTCAGAAATGGTTTATAGGAAGTTTGGAGAAGTGAGTTAGAGACAGCTTAGAATATTGTGAGGCTAGCTAAATGGGTAATACTGGACTGAGTATAGAAGACAAGAACGCTTACAGGAATGTGGACAGCAAAGGCCAGGCTCAGGAGGTTTCAGATGGAAATGAATACTCTCCTGGGAATTAGACTAAGGGCTGCCTGTGCAACATTGTTGAAAAGAACTTGCTTACATTTTGTCTATGCCCTGAAATTTTGTGGATGGGTGGTTTTAAAGGTAATGGTCTACTTTATCTGGTGGAGGAAATTTCAGTGCAGCATTGTATTCAGGCAGCAACATGGGTATTACTTACCCATAATAAGTTGGCTGCTTATTCTGCTAAATTTACAATGAGAATCAAGAGCAAAAAGCAGAGCAGAAAGGTTTGAAAAACTTTAGTTTGTCCAGAAAAGGAATGTGTTTAAAACTATAATCAAGAAGTGGGTAGGTACCAAAGAGACTAGCACAATGAAACAGAAGTCAAGTACTTTGCCCTGGACAATAGGAAAGATGCCTGGAGGGAATCTCAGAGTTGCCAAGACTTTAGACATCATAAGCTCAAGATGTAGAAATGTACACCAAAAACTCTCCAGGGCAGAATTTTTTGAGAAAAGAGCTTCAGACTATCCTGGCCATCTAAGACCGCCCAAGTCAGCAAATCACTCAGGCCACTGCAGCCATGGTTTAAGCAAGCCCAGATATAGCTCATACTGGGGCAGACCTTGATATTATCCATGTGATGCTGGTATTACAGGCATGCAGAATGCAAGAATTGTGGAGTCATGGAGGAGGGTTCCATCAGATTTCAAAGGAAGGCCTTGGAGGCCAGTGTGTGACAGTAGCAGGGTCAGAGTCCATGTTGTCAGCCCCTGAGAGGGTGATGTGGGAAACTGTGGGAATGAAGCTGCAGCTCACCCCAGGAAGGTAGAAATTCCAGTGCTATTGGATGTGTCTCAGGGAACACTAAAGGCAGTGAGCTGGCAACCTGAGAGTGGCCACAGGGGTTGTCATCAGTAAGGCTGTGGGACAGGGCTGCCCAAGTCCTCTGGAGATCACGTCATACTGTGTATGTGAGGCCCCACTGCTGGACAGGAAGCTATAGGGTTTAATGTTTGCTCTGCTGAGTTTTGGTCCAATTCTTCCTTATTATTTCCCTATTCCTTCCTTTTAAAATGGAAACGTTCACCCTGTGGAAGTTGTGTACCCCTCCGGGGAGCGGGGGTTCACAGTAGAGTTTACCTTAGGTCTTAGCGGAGATTCTGGACTTGGACTTTTGGGACTCCTGGAGATGGACTGAATACATTTTGAACTGTGAGATGGATATAAGTCTCCAGGGGTGATGGGTAGAATGCTATGGTTTGCAACCAGAATGTCCCCCAAGGGTGCATGTGTTAAAGGCTTGGTTCCTAGGTTGGCACTACTGGGAGGTGCCTGTTTTTGGGGCCTAGTGAAGGTTTTTGGTCACTGAGATCTCAAAGGAGATTTTGGGATCTCAGTCTCTCATCTGTTGCTTTTTTGTGGCTCAGCCACGGGAAGGGTTTTGCTAGACCATGTGTTCCTGCCATGATGTGCTACCCACCCCTCACCATAAGCCTAAAAGCAATGTTTCACCAATCAAGGATTGGAACCTTCAAAACTGTGAGCCAAAATAAGCCTTTTCTCTTTTTAAGTCAATTTCCTCAGGTACTTTTTTTTTTATTTTTTTTTATAGTGACAGGAATCTAACACATTCCTCTTCTTACTTTCAATAGGCCCCGGTTGTCATCCACTCATAAAGGGCCCTTGTTTCATTCCTTTTTACTTAATGATAGATGTTAGGCTAGAACATACTCCTTCCCCCAGACAGTATCCACTCCCCTCAATTTCACCAATGTCTGGCTATGCCCTCGGTCACCAGACCCCCTGGGTAGGGGCCTCTGATAATTCTGGTCTCATCCACTGAGATGCTAGGGAATTACAGCAGATAGGCTAATCTGACATGGGCAGTTGACCCTCCACAAATCTACCTGTGACTTTGCTAGTTTCTCTTTCTCCTAGGAAAACAACCATTAACACATCCACAAGGGCCATAATGTGTATGTCTTGCTGCCAGACAAGATTTGAATCTGATTGCTCCTACTGACTTGAGCCACCGATGGTACATCCACAACTGTCCTAGAAGGTGGTATAATGCTTCTCAGGGGGTCTCTGATTATAATAATGCAAAGAAAAGCATTACTTTGGCAGGCCATATATCATCATATTACAGTTCCTTAAGGAAAACACTCAAATGGCATAAAAACTGTGTTACAGCTGATTTGTGGTACAGCAGGTGTAAATGCATATTATATATACCAGTAATGCAGTAGTTTTAAGATTCTCACGTTAAAATTTAGAGAATTAATTATTGATAAACTATTCATGAATATGACTAAACTTCTTTTAATGTAATGAAATAAGGTTGTTGATTATTGCAATAATTTTTAAGTAGTGTGAATAGTACTAAATGATATTTATATTTGGGCAGTAATTATTCAAATTCAAGCAACTAACTAGATTCAGTTATTAATTTTATTAGCAAAAGGAACAATAAAAGTAATTAGATCCATTTATACCACCAGTGGTACCAATTGCTTGATGGGACAGTCATGCATGTACCATTGGTGGTTCAAGTCAATGGGAACATGTTAAAGCCAGTCAGTCAGGTGACTCTAAATCTAACTTCCACAACCTGCAAGAAGCAACAGAAGAGATTACACAGTGACCTGGCCAGCGCAAGCTTTGGTTCTAGCCACTTGCCTTGAGCAACAACTTGACCCCCAGGTTCCCCCCTCCAGACACTGTTGCTTTTGGGGCCAGGAACTGCACTACAGAAGAGGGTCTTGAGATTTCTCTGTGTTTAGAGACTTCAATCCCAGAAATCCCTGTGGTGGGGAATTCTGACTCAGATACATTACCCTAAACAAGGCCACCTTGACCACTTTCTTAGAGGAGCCCCCACTCCCTGCACAGCACACATCCAGAGCAGAGTCCTGGCAGGAAGCATGCAATGAAAAGAGATGGCTGACGCCCACAGCAGGCTCTGGTGGAAGTGACTGGTGACAGGCCTGAGCTCTAGAGGGCCGAGAGATGGTCCCCACGTCCTGGTACAAGTGGTGACGGGTGGCTGCCAGCACCAGACTTCTTGTTGGCTAGCTGTGGTACCCTCACTGATACTGCTAACATCTCCTGCTAGACAAGGATCAACGGAGCAGGCTATGTGGGCCTGAAAGAAAGCTGTCAGGCTCTCTATGGCTGGGCCTTGTGGCCTCTGGACCTGGTCCTCCTGACCTGAGCTGTCACTGAGCCCTTGATTTCAAAGCTTTTGTTTCTGTCACAGTGGTCATGTGCTGCTCTCTATACCGTCTTATGAGTGTCCATGCAGGTACTCTCTTGTCACATAATGGCCAAGATGACCCCAAACCAAAAGGGCCAAGATTACTCTGTAGTACAGGTGACTATGACGACAGCAGGATCACCGTTTTGGGGATCTGATCCCTGGTCCTTCCCGAGTGAACAAACCTCTAGCAAGCAAGAGAACAACGGTGAGGGGAAGCTGAGGAACTGAATATGCACACTGGTGATGGCCAGGACATAGGTGACAGGACAGCACTGGCCCATATCTCTGCAGGAGCCAGCCCAGCAGTGAGAACTCAGCTGGTTGCATGGTGCTCCATGATGCTCACCCCACCCCCATTCAGGGCCAACCAGAGACAGCAGACACACTCCCCACGCATGTACATGGGAGCCCACAGCTGCCCCTGGGGCACACTGCGATGTTCCTGCTGTCTGCCATGCGGTGGCCCCTCCCCTGCCTGCTCTGACAGGTGATGGGACCAAGCCCTTTGCCATAGCCAGCTGCATCTGTGTCCACGCCCTGCCTTTGCTCTTTGGAGGGGCCTCTGTTTATTCTCACAAACCTGCCTCACTGTCTGGTGGTCACTCCTCATTTTCAACAGCAAGCACCCCCAGTTTGACTGCCCTCTGCAAATAAAGACTCTAAACAGAAACACGAGAATGCAGAGCTCCAGCTCCAAAGAGGTGCACAGAAGTGCTGCATCCACACCACGTCTGTCCTGTCCAGCAGCACAGTATGTCTGTCTGTGTGTAAGCCAAGCTGTGGAGCACCTGGAGGTCAGCCACTATGTGGTGTGCAGTTGAGGCCAGAGCTTCACTGAGGGCCACGGTGGGAGTCGTGGCCACAGCCAGGGTCAGCAGCACCAGATGGCCCTGGTGGGAGACAGGGGGCTCTGAGGCCATGCCTGGTGCTGGGGGCAGGTGTCCAAGGAATGCCAGTGAGGGACTTCTCCAACGTGTACCTGCTGGAGGGTCTGCTTTAGGTGGAGGGCTGCTGAAGATAGGCAGGGACAGAGTTGGAGAGGGCGCCTCCGACGGCGACAGGAGCTCGAGCACAGTGTGCAGCCCAGCACGGTGTCTGAGGTGGGCTGGGCCATCTCCTTGTCCAGGGAACAAGGTGGGGCCCACAGTCACCCATGCCCGCTGGTGCAGGCATGCCTCACCTCCTCAAACTTGTAGGCAATCATGGCAAAGGCCTTGAAGATGGCGTCTGTTGGGCCTGTGATGGTCACAATTCTCTCTGGGCAGTTTCCCTCCGAGATGTTGATCCTGGCACCGCTCTAGGATAAGAGCAGAGCAAACGTGGTGACAGAGAAAAGCCGTGGGAACAGCACTGCCCTGGCTCCTCCAAGTTGATGGAGAATGCCCACCACAAACACAGGCGTTGGCCCTGCCTGCAAACCTTCCCCAGCACTGGAGTTCTTTCAGCACTTTCCTTTTTTTTTTTTTTTTTTTCATAATTGTGGCACTGGGGATTGAAACTATATCCCAAGCCTTATTTATTTATTTCATTTCATTTAACTTATTTAGAGACAAGGTCTTACTATCACTAAGTTGGCATGGAGAACTCAAATTTATGATCCTCCTGCCTCAGTCTCCCAAGGTACTAAGATTATTGGCATGCGCCACTACACTCAGCTGGCAACCTCCTTCATGTTGAAATTTTAATTAGCGAAGAAAAGAGCACAAGTGGTGCCTGAGGGAGCGCGGACCTGGTACCTGATCCTCTGCACACAGTGGTGTCAGAGGCGGACCTGGCCCCTTTGCCAGGTGAGGCCCTGCCCCCCGCCCATGGACAGACATCACTAGCGCAAGCACACTCACCTCCTCACGCATCTTCTTCACAGTCTCCCCTTTCTGGAATGGAGACGGAGACAAGGAAAGATGTCAATGGCAGCTCTGTGGACGCTGCACAGCCCTCACCTGGCCCGTGTGCCAGGAGCTGTGTCTGCTGTGCGCCAAGAGCAATGGCCAAGATGGCTAGGGGCTGGGCAGGGGAGCTGCCTGCCTCCCACTGGCCTGGGCAGTGGCCTCTCCACTCCTGCGCAGAGCCTCACACACAACTTCAAGGCCCTTCCAGTGAGGAGGGTGGCATGGGAAGTGAGCACATTACCTAGTGGCATAGCTGCCAGGCAGCAGGCTCTCAGCTAACCCAGCCCACCGCCATGGCACTATGTGGACAGTGTCATGATGGGCCGTGAGCTGTGGGGACCTGACAGGACTGCATGGGCTCAGCTGCCCCATCCTGCACAGACAGTGACTTCCTGAAGTGCTTGCTCTGAGGAAGAGTGAGCAAGGAGAGAGAAGATGAGGCACTGGTGACTCTGCACAGCAAGAGGAAGTGGATCTGACCTAGGCCAGCTGGCACGGCCCCTGAGCTGGGCAGAGCGCAGACACGCAGAGGTGCTAGGTCTGCCCCTGGCCTCTCCCCCTCTCACACACAGCAGGCTTCCCCACAGGCCTCTGCCCTCATGGAGTGGAGAGTGCTCAGATTCTGCGACCACTACAGAATGCTGGGGCCCCACGTCAGAAGATGGGTGGCGGGAGCTATCAAAGTGACCAGCAGGGCCTTGCTGGGCCAAGGGAGAAGGGCCCAGGGCCAGTTTCAGGGTATTGCAGCCTGAAGCAGTAGGGTCCCTTGAGAGGACCCCACAGAGTATTCTGGGTCCTGACTTTGCTGCACTGGGCTGCATGCCGGGAGGGTGCCCAGGGCCACGCAGCCCCAGGGGCTACTGTTGTCCTTGCTGCCCTTACAGAAACTCCAAGAGATGTAGGGCTTGTTCAATAATTACCTTCCCAATGATGCTGCCGACTTCCTGTGGGGGGAAAAATCACAGAAAGATGATGTCACAGAGCAGCAGACGAGAAGTCTCTGGGATACATGTGGCAAAACCTGCCTGCCTTCCTGACATGACAGGGTAGAGTTGATTGACTGATTTATTCTTTGTGGCCTGCGGATCACCCCAGGGCCTGGTATACAAGAGGCAAGTGTTTTGCCACTGAGTCACACCCAGCCCAGATAATTTGGGCCCAGCAAGAGGATCTGACTGAGGCCAGCCTAGGAGGAGGGCAGGCCAGCTGCACTGCAGGCCAGTGACCAGGAGAGCGCCCATGTGCTCAAGGCCTCAGGAAGACCCATAAAGACCAGTTGGAAAGTGAAACTGGCTAGATGTTTGACCGGGGCTGCCATGGCCTGTTTTAAAGGCACTGACCCAGCTGTCACAGCTGCAGCGGTGCCTGACCCTTGGGGGCGTCTGCTCCCATTGAGCCAGGTGTCACAGCATCTCTGCCTATGTCAAGCTCCAGACCTGTGCCACTGTGGCATATCCCTTGAGGTAGGGCCACTCCAACTTCCAGCCAGAGAGCATGACATCCTTCAAATCCTAGTTAGAGCCCTGTGCTCAGCCATTCCCAAGCAGCAAGACCGACCTTGACCCCAACCCAACCTGTCACAGGCTGGCTTCACCTCACGGGAATGCGTGCTAGAGGGTGCAGGGGACTGACACTGCCTCAAGAGCCCTGTGTGGTACTGTCATCTACAGGGCAGGCAGGTCCATCTCTCTGCCTC
Source organism: Dasyprocta punctata (assembly GCA_004363535.1). NCBI lineage: Eukaryota > Metazoa > Chordata > Mammalia > Rodentia > Dasyproctidae > Dasyprocta > Dasyprocta punctata. Next base: position 19,086 of record RJWM01007598.1, on the reverse strand, counting down.
TATGAACCTGATGATTTTGTCTACTCAAAGGAGACAAGATTCCTGGAAACAGGGCTGATTCCAGGGTGAGGATAGAAAAGGACAAGATGAGCCATGAAAGGAAGACAGGGCTAGGGAACGGTGGGGATATGTCAAGGGGCTCAGGAAGCGCCAGGTCAGGGACGGTATGAACGTGATGGTGTGGAGAACAATGCCAAGACCATGCCCACACAGACAGGGATGCAAGGACAGATACATTAGGTCCAAGGACAATGGATGGGGAGCAGTGGCCAATGTAAACACCACTACAGTGATATCTGGGCCACTGACAGCAAGGCTTCTGAGACATTCCTGGCCATGGCAAGGAGACATTCAGCAAGGCCAAGTGAGGGACACACCACGTAAGCAAGGCAGAAACCTGCACCAGTGAGAAAAGACAAGGGAGTGCTTCACAAGGAAGGAGCCTCGCCAGGGAGGGCAGCATGCAGGCTGGAAAGCAGCAGGGCCACAGCAGGTACTGGTGGGGACTCCCTGACACAGAGGGAGAGCATCCAGCCCGAGGAAAGCCCGCTGGAGGGATCGGGGGTGGCATGGGTTAGCCACTGCATCTGCAGTGGTTGCAGCTGCTTCTCAGTTTGAGGGCTCAGAGTAGAAACACCAAGCAAAGACCCAGTGTCACACCCCCTCCTCCCCCGGCCCCTCTGTACCTTTCCATGCATCAGTAGGCGGATGGTCAGGGTCACATTCAGGCCGCCTTCTGAGACCTTGGACTCCATCTTTCTCCCAAACAGTGACTGGGGGTGGAGGCTTAAGGTGCTGAGGGTGCTGTGAGGAAGGACGGATGGGGCCCAGATAGTGTCACCTGGAAAAAGAAGGCAGGCTGCTGACCATCGGTCATCAGCTGAGCTCCCGACCTGTGAGAACTGCAGCCTCCTGTGAAGGAGTGGACATGTCGTCATCACTACCACGTGCTGACAGGCCTCACCTGTAGGATTTGGGTACGGTTCACACCAAGCTCTCTCCAACTCACCCTGGGTAGGTCACTCAAGCCTTTTGGCTCCAGTCCTCTCGTCCGTGAAGAGGGTCACAGGAGTGCCTTTCCCAGGAACCAGAGAGCCTAGGAGCCCCAGTGTAGCCCCGGGTGAGCCCACCCTGCTGCCTGGGCCTGGCCAGCCTGCTCTCCTTGTAGTCTTAGTTCTGCTCATTTTTCCAGTCCCACCAGGAGCAGCCCTGGCATGCGAGGGCCCTTACCCAGAGGCTACTTGCTTTACCGTCAAGCATACAGGAAGGCACTGCGTTGGTTCCTTTGTTTCTAGGGACACTGTCCTTGGTAGCCTTGTTGTCTAATATGGACTCAGTCTCCAGCCACAAAGTTGCCAAATCAAACTGCTGGGGTCCCTCAGCCAAAGCTGTCAGAGATCCCTCGCCCCAGCTTTGGCCTGTGCTGTTTCTTGCATCCTGTAGGCAGGCATTCAGGGGGTGCCCCAGCTACATTAAGACTTTCTCGCATTATGTGCAGAGATGGGTCTTAGGTTGTACAATGTAAGTGCTCATGGAAAATAACAGGACAACCTTGACGGTTGCTGGATCCAGGTACCTGCTGGTGAGCAGCCTGCACTTCTGGAGCTCCCACCACTGAGTTCCCCATGAACTCCTGAGCTAGACTCTTGCCAGGAAGGCCCAGGTGTGAGGACAGGCTGCCTTCAACATGGTGGTGAGCTGCTGCCCAGTCACATCTGTGGGTAGCCATGCCTGCAGATGTGCCCCAGAGAGGATAAAAGGGAGACAGGCAGGAAGGGATGGGGAGGGAGTGGGGTCCACAAGGATTCCAGAGAAAACACTGCCCTGGTGAGGGCAGTGTTTAGTCCCTCCACATGGGGCACAAACATAGGGATATGGGGGTACCCGGGGACAGAGGAGACAGAGCAGTTCCCAGGCCAGGACATGGGTGTGGGTGGCCCCCACAGGACCCAGAGAGCAGCCCTGCTGGGTGGCAAAGGTGGCAACATGTTCCCACAGCAAAGAGCCACACGGTAGACAGGAGGCTGGCTTGAGGTGGGAGGCGTGTGGGTAAGTCCCATGCAAGTCTCAGGATGGGTGTCCTGCCAACATGTGCATCTGAGAGGTGGGCAGAGTCTCTGGAAAGAGGAAAGGCGAGGCTGTGCTTCCCTGGGATGAACCAGAGACCATGCTCAGGAAGGTCCTTGCCACACACACCTCCACCAAGTGACAACACTGTCCCAGGGGAATGGCTGCCCTAGGAGACCCTTCAGGAACAGACCCAAGGACATGTGTGTGCGCTTAGTCCCACGCGGCAGGCTACCAGGACACTGTGACATAAACAGGAAGAGAGCCAATGGTTAAAAGCTGGGACAGAAGTTGTTTATCTCATCAAAATATTTCTGTTGAAAATGTGATAAAATGAGAACACAAACATAAAGCAGAGAAACAGCCTGTTCTGTGAGCTGTGTGGTGTGTCATGATGTCTGCAAGGGTGAGTGCTGGCAATCCCCAGCATACAGAATGACAGTGACAGACATACACCTCATTCATGAGATAACGGGTCACTACACTTGGGCTTTCAAAATGAATTTATAGCCAACTGCCTCAGAAACCCAAATCATTATTTTCCATTATTATTCATAGTAAAATGATCCTCTTGAACCATGAGGCTTTTAACATTGGGTGTGAACATAGCGTTTGACAAGGGTTTTGCGTAGCAAAGAGTGCTTAAGATCACCCTGGCACATTAATGTCTCTGTCTTTACAGCCCAGCACCAGCCACACATGCTATTCGTACTTTAAACCTGACTCACTAGGCACTCTGAGTGGCTGCTGGCTGCCCTGCAGAAGCACAGGGAGGAGAAGGTTCTGTGGCCGGCACATCTGCATGCTCCTTGCTGTACACTGGACCCAAGCAGGTTGCTTGTGAAGATGCATTGCACAACAGGAGGAGCACCCAGCTCCAGTGGCTTTCCTGGCACCAAATAGCCACACATGTCTATAGAGACATCTGTGACAAGGCCAGCAGAGCCTTTCTTACAGATTCATGTTTCTGTGAGGCTGAGTTCTTAGCACCAAAGAGGTGGATCATGCTGTGGCCAATCTGGGGCTCTGCCTCCTTTTTAATTAAAGACATCTCCTCCCGCCAGGGGAACAGCACAGCCCTGCAGCCGTCTGTTACATAAATGTTCCAGTGCAGGGAGCAAAAAGTGGGTCAGTGCCTGCCCCGGGTGCGTCCGTCTCCCAGCTGTCAGCAGCGATCTGTCACACAGGCCGCAGAGGGTGGAAGGAGCTGTTCAGGAGCTCTAAAAGTAGGAGCTGTCTGGGGAGTGGGGTGGTCACTGGGATCAAGGCTCAGTCCTAAGGATTTACCACACTCCAGCTGCAGCACCTGGACCACAGCCCTCCTGACAGGCATGGGGTAGAGAAACCCTGCACCCATCTTCCACTGTCCCTAGGTACCTGTGTGCTTGTGGTGACCTGAGAGTGCCCCAAGCCGTGTGCCCATCCTGCCCACACTGGCTGCCCACCCAGTGCTCTAGGGCCACCAGGGAATTAAGGACCAAGGTGGTTCCCGGAGGGAACTCAGCATAAAGCAAGGCCTGCTGCTCTGCTCAGTTATCTGCAGCTGTGTGGGACCCTCCCTCTCCTCTCTGGACGCCTCCCTGTTCTCTTCAGGGCTTGGATTAAACACGTTTTGGAGAAGCCTGTTGGGAGGCTGAGAAGAGACAGGCACGGTCAAACCTGGCCTCTGTCTATGCTTGGCCAGCAGGCCTGTCCGAGCCTGGTTTGGAGTAGCACTGGCTCCAGTGCCACATTGTGAGAACATGTCCACACGAGGGTGGCCCAGCACATGCCCTGCACTTCCACTCCTGGGGCAGGAGGCTGGCCCAGCTGCTGGAATTTTTAGACCACACAGCATCTACTTGATGCAAGGATGGAGCTCCCAATCCTCCCATTGGCCAGGGCACTTGCTCATCCATCTGTCTCAGCACCTTCCACCCAGTGCTCAGGCCAAAGCCTCTCCTCTCTCCTCCCCTCCCAGTCATTGAAATTGGACGTGGAATCCAAACCCCTGCCCTTCTAGAAGCAGTACCGACACACCCTTCCTCATGCTCTCAGACCCTGCTGGCTACCCTTCTCACAGAGCAACCTGACTCCCTGTGCCTCCTTCCCCCTCCACCCTTCTCCCCAAAGACCCCACTGCAGGGCTCTGCACCTGCCATCCCCTTGTCCCAGAACCCGAAGATCTCCTTCCACAGCTCAGTGTGGAAGCCTTTGCACTGCACCCAGAATTGCCCTTTGCATGCACGTGTGCACACACGTCTTAAGTACCACAATTGGTCAGAGACAGTCTTGGCACTACTGCAGAGACAAACACTAACAAAGAAAGAGAAAAAGGCAAGCAGAGTGCCAGGGCACCAGGATGCGAACAGAAGAGAAGGAGAGGGGAAGGGCTAGTGAGGGGGATAAGGTAGCGGTGAGGGTCGGCCCGGGGCTCAGATGAACAACAGCCAGAATGGGAAGGTGTGAGGCACAAACCACTGCAAGGAATGACACGGTGTCTTGGGCTGGTACAAGTCAGCAACCCTGAAGGGGCAGCCTTGCAGGGCCCACCTCACCTGCAGATACTCCCATCTGATCATGGGGCCTGTTGGTTGTCAGGCAGTCTGTGTTCCCCCCCCACCCCAATGCACCCCAAGGCATGCTGCATGCAAATTCTGACTCTGGGGCTATGTCCAGGCAGCAGAGTGGCTGCAGAAGAGGGATCTGGCAAGATGGACTGCTGTCTGAGGTATCTGTGACCTTGAAATGAGAAGCTACACTTGGCTAATGTCTCGCCAAAAATCAGAGGCACAGAAATCAGACAAATGCACAAACAGGATAGGGCTGATGCTATTTCCATGGGGTCTCATGAGCATCCCACGCTGTGGTGAGGGCACCACTGTCTCCCCACTTTACCGATGGAAGGGTGGGCACAAGGAGAGGTTCAGGCACTTGCTGAGATGCTTAGCTGGCTATGCAAAGCAGAGGGTGAGAACCCAGCTGGCCCTGGCCATGCCTGTGTCCTGTAGTCACAGCTCAGCAGCAGCAGCAAGACACCTGCTTTAGGGAGAGGCTGAGGAGAAATAGGCATGGTCAGCCCTGGCCTCTATCCATACTTGACCAGCAAGCCTGTCCACACCTGGCTTGAAGCAAGACTGGCTTCAGTGCCACATCATGGGAGCACCGTCCACACGAGTGGCTTCCTCCAGCTCCCCTGCAACAGCCAACAGACAGATCTGACACCTGCCACAGTCACAGGAAGATGTGTTGCTGGGAAGGCAGGCCATCAGGAGCAGGGCCCCCAAAGGACCTGGGGAGTTGGTCTCGGGCCCTCTTTTTGCATGGGCTTCCTTTCTGCTGCTTCTCACACTCAGAGGTGGAGAAGGCTGCAGGTTGAAGACACCAGCAGATGGGGACAAGACAGAGCCCCCACAAAGGAGGGGGAGATCAGCATGGGGAACGCCTGTGGCAGCATCTCCTACTCTGGCCACCCTCCTCCTGGATAGCAGAGGCTGGGCTAGGAGCCTCCCACCTTGCCAATCTCTACACGGGCACCTTAGTCCTGGCTTGGTGTATTGGCAGGGGGACTGGGAGAGCTATGAAGAGGAGTCCTGCCCCTCAGAGCCAGAGGTTGTCAGCAGGGGCGGGTGGGAGCCAGAACACTGGTCCCGGCCCACCCTGGTGTCAGCAGAGGACAAGTGAGAGCGTGAACTCCCCCTCACCCCACTGCCGGGGCTGTGCTGGGAGCATTAGTAGTAAAGTCCAGATGTGCAGGCGTCAATAGAAAGCTGCCTGTCACATCAAGACCCAGGAAGAGCCAAGAGTAAATAAAAGACAATCAAAGAGGCTAACCCCAAGATGACAGAAATGTTAGAGTTTTCTGACAATAGTGTAAAACCACCACCATAAAAATGCTTTCGTGAACAGTTAGGAACCCTCTTTAAATCAGTGAAGAAATACAACATTTCAACAAAGAAACAGAAAATTCTCAGCAAACTGACAGAAGATGTAGGGAATGAATGGAAAAGGCCATGATGTGACGGAGGAAAGAGCTGGGGGACTGCAATAGAAGCCCCAGCCCCAACAGCAGGGACAGTAGGAGGCTCCAGGGACCTGTAGGCTAGTGACAAGAGACAGGGTGCTCATATTACCAGGGGCAGAGAACAAGCTGAAAAAGCACCAGAGGAAATAATGCCTAAAGTCTAAACTTTGAAAAATATATAGCCAACATATTTTAGAAGCTCACCGAATCTCAAACAAGATAAACCCAGAGAAATTCACACAAGCACACCTCCTCATCCAACATCAAAATGGTGAAGTCACGCAGGAATGACAGGTGGCAGCCGAGACCCCTCCCCAGCAGTCGCAGAGTAGAAGATGTGGTGTGCCGTTAAGCCCAAGGAGGGAAGGACCTGCAGCCCAGAAATGCACTTCCCTAGTCAGTGAAGGGGCAGAAAGACCTCCCAGCACAGGGAAAACCAGAGCACTGCTGCTGGCTGGGCTCCCCAGGAGCAGGCCGACGAGGACCTCTCACCAGAGATGCAGCGGCATGGAGGGAACCTCGGGACTGGAGGGAAAAGACAAGGCAGGCAACATCGAGGGCAAATGCAAGAGGCCTCAGACCTCTGGAGTTTTCAAAATGATGCTTAATGCCTGAAGCAAACATCCCTGCACTGTCTGATGTGAATAGCATGACCAGGAAATGTCTGAAACCACTATAAACTGAGGAGTATAAAAAGTTATAAAAGGAGTAAGCTTTTTATCCTTCCCTTAAATGGGCAAAATGTCAACAATTAGTGGAATTGCTCAGTCACATATACGTGTATATACATACATGTGTCCACACACACATAGAGAAGTACATGGAGAAGCCACTAAAAGCAAACAAACAAATGAAAAAACAACATACACAAAACCAAAAACCATCAAGATGTACTTAAAAACTATCAATAAATCAAGATGGAATTTTTTAAAAGTTCAGCAACCCACAAATAGGCAGGGGAAAAACCCCCTAAAAACCAGAAAATGAGAAAACAAAACAATAACAACAAAAATAAAATGGCAGACTTAAGCCCTAGTATCTCAATAATTGCTTTGAATATAAATGGTCTAATTAAAATACAGTAATTGGCAGAGTCAATTACAATCAGGATTCAATCTCATGCTGTCCACAAGAAGTTCACTGTGTTACCAAAAGCACACAGTTTCTTTGACAAATAGTGTTGGAAAACCTGGATGCTCACATGTAGAAGAACAAAACGGGACCTTTATTGATGGGGACCACTACAAAGCGGCTCTGAGCAGGATTTAAAATTAACCAACTGGCTTTCTATGCTCACTTGTGAGTCCGTCCCAGGCCTCAGCCCCTTGTCTGGAGATGGGCAGCGAATTCACAGTAAGTGAACCTCTGTGAATCACTGGTCCTGGTTGAGGCCTGCAGTGGCCTGCAATGCCGTGACAACTCAGAGGACAAGACAGGGCCACAGCAGAGGACGCCTGGCCGCAACCCCAGTGAACTAAATAGAGGCTGCAGCTGCAGGCATCTCGGTCCTGTGGTGAAGGTCAAACTGGAGAGAAGACGGTTCTTCTAACTAGCACAATTCACTACTTGGAAAAGTCTTTGAACCGATCCCCAAGTTCCCACGCTTTCCACTTTAACCCCGTCCTTTGTTTGAAAACCAAATAAATACAGGCTGGCCGGAGAAGTTCTTTGTCTCATCCCCCACAAAATCTCAAATCCTGCTAAAGGGGTTTGATCCTCCTGGAGCCCTGAAATCACACCACTGTCTCTTCTATTTAAGCCTCCACTGTCCACTCGTTGGGGAGGTTGTGGGCCTGATCAGTCCATGATACTTTATCTCATACCATCTACAAAAAAATCTGTTCAGAATCTGGCAAAAGCTTAAATCTAAGACCTGAAAATACAAAATTACTAGAAAAAAAACCCGTAGGTTTAAAACTCCATGATATTTGGGCAGTGATACTTTTGGAAGACACCAAAAACACAGGCAACAAAAGCAAAAATAAAGAAGTGAGATTACATGAGAATAAAAATGTTCTGCATAGAATTAAATAGTATGAAAACAAACAAGTTGATCAAAAATGAACAAAGGATTTGGATAAGACATTTCTCAACAGAAAGCATGCAAATAACCAACATGGATATGAAAAAATGCTCAGCACCACTTATCATTAGGGAAAAGCAAATTAAAACTACAATGACATATCACCTCACATTTGACAGAATGACTACTATAAAAACAAACTCAAGGTAAGTGTTGGTGAGAACAGAGAGAAAAGAAAACTCTTGTACACTGTGGGTAGGAAGGTATATGAGTACAGCCATTATGGAAAACAGTATGAAAATTTCTCCAAAACTTAAATACAACCATATGATTTATCAACCCCACTAGTAGGTATTTACCCATAGGAAATTAAATCAATATGTGGAAGAGACATCCGCACCCCCATGCTCCTTACAGCACTAGGCACAATTGCCAGGAAATCAACTCAAGTGTCCAAGAACTTCTGAATGGATACAGAAAATGCAATACATGTACACAACGAAATATTATTCAACCTTTAAAAAGAAGGAAATCCTGCTATTTGTAACAACATGCATGAGCCTGAAGAATATTACTTTAAGTGAAATAAGCCAGGCATAGAAAGACAAATGCTGCACAATCTCGTTTATATGTAAAACTAAAAAGTCCATTTATAGAAGCGAATGTAGAAGAGTGATTGCAGAGCTGAGGTGGGTGAGGAGAGTTGTGAGATGTTGGTGAAAGGGTACAAAGTTTTAGTGACAAAGCAGAACGAAGTACTGAAGATCTGTTGTGTAGTATGGTCGCTACAGCTAGTAGCAACACATTCTGTTAGCTTGACTCAATCATTTCATACACATAAAACATTAACAAACAGAATTTGCCAATATATAACAAGAATTCTGCATCAATACCATTCTTTCAGGAAAGCAGGGCTGCTTCAGGAAGTAGAAATCAATCAGAGTAGTCCACCCTATGAACAGAGTAAAGATGCAAAGTTGCCAGATCATGTCAACACATGCAGAAAAGGATTCAGCACAATTTGATGTCTGTTCATGACTTAAAAAAGAGAACTCTCAGAAAAAGAGGAATGGGGGAGTTTCCTCATCTGCAAGAGAAAGCTACATCTGGCCCTGGTGCCAAGCCCAGGGCACCTGGCTCTGCGCAGAGGCAGGTCCTATGTGGTTTGACACTCAGTCGGACCCAGCCATCCCTGCTGGGGTCCTGGTGTCTTCCCATACCATGCAGCTCAGCTGGGCAGAGCAGTACCTGTAAGGCCTCATCTGCCGCTGCCAGCCGCCCACCCACTGGGACAGACTGAGTTGTCCCGCCCACATCTCAGGTACTTCTGCAGGAGAGCGCTCCCTGTGTCCCATCTCATCTGGCTTCTGTCCCTCACCAGCCATGACCCTACTGCAGGCAGCCAGTTCATCCCATACTGCACAGGCAGGAGTCATCCTGGTCACTGTGTCAGTCTGTGTTTTGTTGCTATTAAGGTATAAGCACAAAATATGGTGAGTGTTAGAATGTTTAAAAAAATGAATTACAGTCAAAGACACCTTGACATTAATCCTCCTCAGAATACTTCCCCTCATTTAGCATGCACACATCAGCATCATTCTTGCCACCTTCTGAAGCAGTCCTGAAGTCTTTTTCAAGTCTTTAGTTTCGCCGTCATGGCTTCCTTGAAGTCCTGAATCAATTCAAATGCTTCATCTTTCGTGGTCAGTTTGACTTTGGGGAGCCAGAAGTCACGCAGTGCCAGATCTGGTGACTAAGGTAGACGAAGACACAGTGTCATGTTTTTGTGGGCTGCCTTTCTGTTGGGCAGCACTCTGTGGCCGCAGTCACTGTATCTTTTATTATACCTAAAGACACTCACAAAAGAGTTCTTCCAGAACTGCTTCAGAGAGCGGCAAGTGTAACATATGTAAGCAGCAGAGACCACCAGGCTTGTGTAAAGGCAACATGGCAGGGAACTTACTGTCCTGGGTCCAAGCAGAGAGGCGATAAGACCTTTGCCTCAGACATAGAGAAGTGTGCCCTTTTTATAGGGATGGAGAGAAGGCAGGGGCCATTAGGCGGGAAGAGCCCAATGAACAGCTGTGGTTAAAGTTTTCTGGCAATCTTCCATCTCAGTGGGCAGAGTCCTTCAAAGCATCCCATGTAAACTTTTGGGTGTCTCCAGATGTCTCCAGGACCTGCACAAGTTCTTGTCCCATCTTGCTCCTTTCCTGTGCTGATTGTCGCTGATTACCTCTGGTGCTGAGCTGAGTTCTTGGCACACAGCAGTGCTTCTGCTGGCGAGCAGTTGAGGGTTGGGAGAGTCAGGTCTGGTTAGAGACTTACATACACTAAGAATGATGGGATAAATGTGTTCAAAGTGAGGGGGACGATTTTGAAGGGGATTAATGGTGATGTGTCTTTTACAGTAATATATTTTTAAAAAATGTAAACACTCCCTGTATATTTTGATCATATTACATAACAAAAAACCTGCACTCTTTGCCTGAACCCCGGGACAATAAATTCCATTCACAGGGTGGCCTCACTGTATAACCTGTGTGCAAGAACTAACTCTCAGACTATGTCCGTCCTTTCCAAAGGTGGTGTCCTGTGACCTAATCATGTCTTAAAGGTCTCCCACCTCGACACGCCTCGTGGAGAGCAGCTTCCAGAGCAGAAGCCTCTGGAAACACCCTCAGAACACAGCTGGCCATGGCAGCCTTCTATCGTCACCACTGAATCCCCCGTTCCCAGCACCATCCCTTTCTGCAGGAGGCTCAGTACACAGTTCAGGACTAGACAGCACATACAATGCATACTTAGTCCAGCTCAAATCCCACAGCTTTCCAGAGCACTCTGAAATCAGAATCAGCCTACAACCCTGCCTATCCCAGATGATAGTCAGCCCTCTATATCCACTCACTCAACTAAGTACAGATTGAAAATCTGCCCCCCTCAATTCCAGAAAGTTCTAAAATGCAATACTTGAATTTTCAGTATGCTGAGCCCTGCACTGAACCCACAAGAATGCAGTACTGGGCGCCCTCCTGGGTTGCCCTCTCATGGGCCTCATCCCGCCCATACATGTTCTCTGAGTGTGGTTTGTTCTTGCCTTGTCCATATGCTATGTATGCTGTCAGGCCTGGGGTGGCTGCAGCATCCGTCCTGACATGTACAGGTTTTTTGTTGTCTTGTCATTATTACCTAAATAAAACAGTATAAACTCCTTCCACAGCACTTATATCATATCCGGTATTATAACTAATTCAGTGATCATTTAAAGCATATAGGAAGATTGCCCGAGTTACATGAAATAATACGCCCTTTCTTCTAAGAGATGTGGTCTCAGGGACTCGGTACCCAAGAGGGTTCTGATGCGTCCCTTCACACTACTTCCATGTGCCCAGGCTACTCATCCAGATATCCCTGCAAGTGAGTCAGTGAGGGTCTGATGTGTGTGTGGCTGCAACAGAGGACGCACAGACCTGGAATGTGGGGGCTCCATAGGAGATGCTTAGGCCACGTACAGCAGAAAGGCATGCAACTGGGGCTAGGAAGTCCCAACCCCCCCTTCTACCAGAAGCCCAGGAACAGCCTGCAGACCTCCTGGGAACTGTCCCCATGTTACAAGGTGACATCCTTTCCATACCCCTCATTCGTGCAAACCCACCTGTCCTGGGGGCCAGGGGCAAAGGAAGCTTGCTCACACAGGGAGCGGGTCCACTTTAGGCCAGTAGAAGAGACTCAGGAAAAGCATCGCAGAAACAGATCAGAAGCCCCATGCCATAAACAAAAGTAGTAACAAAGGTGGGCTGCCATCTTTCAAGTTCCTGAAACACACAACTGTTTCCTCATTCCAATTTGAATGGCTTGGTTCTCTTCTGATTTTGTGTATTGGTGCTATTTTATCTTTTCCTCCTGCCAGTCTTTAAGTTTCTTCAGGTGGAAACTGAGCTGATGACATGTGACCTTTCCTCGTTTCCAAAGTAAATTTTCATGCTGTTAATTTCTCTAGGGCCCTGGTTTAATTGCAGCCTAGAAAATTTTGGTGCTTTGTCTCCCTCCCACTTTTTGAGACAGGGTCTCACTATGCAGTTTAGGCTGGCCTTGAGCTCACTCTGTAGCCCAGGCTGGTCTCGAACTCACAACAAGTCTTCTGCCTCAGCCTCCCGAGTGCTGGGATTACAGTAGTGTGCCGCCATGCCTGGCTTCTCTCATTTTTCTTAGTCTAAAATATCTTCTAGCCGGGCGTGGTGGCACACGACTTTAATCCCAGCACTCGGGAGGCTGAGGTAGGAGGAGCATTGTGAGTACGAGGCCGGCTTGGGCTACAACGCGAGAGCAAGACTGGCCTGAGCTACATAATGTGACCCTGCCTCAAAAAACTAGGGCCTGGAGTTTGGCTTAGTGGCTTAAGTGCCTGTCTGGCAGGTGCAAGGTCATGAGTCTAATCCCCAGTGCCACAAAAAAACCCCAAAAAACCCAAAATATCTTCTGATACTTTTTTGATTGGTACATTGTTTAGCAATATGTTTTGATTTTTATTTATTTGGAATTTTTCAGTTATCTCTGGTTATTGGTTTACAGTTTAATTTCAAAATGATCAGAAAATACACTTTGCATGATTTTGATTATTTAAATTTGTCAGGCTTGCTTTGTTCTGTTTTTAAACAGCATATGGTCTGCTGTGGTGGGCATCCATGTGAAATCAGCATGCACTGTCCCAGAGGTCTCTGAGCCCTGTTTCCTGTCCCCACTCTTTCTGTGACCAGCTTGGGTTGCAAGCACTGATCTGGATTTCTGTTGTGAATGGGCTACCATCCCCTCCATCCTGTTACTGAGTCCACATAGAACAGCAGGATAATTCTTACTTTATCAGACTTTTCGGTTTTAAATTCTCCATTTCTTCTCCCCCACACCTTGTCTTTCCTGTGGAGACTTTCTGTCTTTGGCTCTGGGGGTGTGGCTATAGCAGCTGCTCTGAAGTCAACCTAGAATGGGGGCCATCCTGGGCTGGCTCCCCCAGTTGTCTTTCCCTTTTGTAAGGCTAAGGTTCTAGTTTTAGTTGCATGTGGACACTTGCTGTCCCTGGACATGCTGAACATTGTCATGGGACTCTAAACGTTGCTCAAATCTTATCCAGACTATTTTTATTTTATCTAGCAGAAGTTTCAGGTGGTCAGTCCCACAGCTTCCTGTGGGCTGTGTTCCAATGCCAGTTCAGCTCTGGGAGCTTCTGCAGTGATATTCAACTCGGTCCAAATGTGCTGCCCAGTGTTCAAGTGGGCTTGGGGACAGCAGCCTACAGACCTCAGATCAAAGGTCTCCTGTGCTCTTCCTGGTCAGATCCATGCATCCAGCTCTTAAGGCATGCCCAGGAGTCACACACAGCACTATGGGATCCCTTGATCCCAGGACCTCCTGGCTCCCAGGGGCAGAAAGCCAAGACCTTACCCTTTGTGCTACCGCTCTGCTTCAAGGACCAGGTGGTGACATGGCAGAGATAAGAAGAGACACTGTAGCCTACAATGCTGGGGTCTTATCCCTCTGCTAGAAAGGAAGCTCCCTTCCCCCTGGTTTAGGCCTGCTGTCCTCCCCTGGCTTCAGTGTCCCACACAGTGCCAGAAGTTGGGAACAATCAGACATAGAAGTGAAGTACAGAGCTTCCCACTTTTGCCTACAGGAGTCCCTTTTCCTGCTCCCCAAACGTGAACGCAGTGCTGCTCTTGGAGGCTTATCCTTCTGGGCTTGGGCTGTCTCAGGGTCCAGGTGGGACCCAGGACTACATTCTAGTTCCTTTCTCCATCTGTCTGTTGTCGCTGACTTCAGAGTCCTTCGGTTGGTCGCTCCACGCACTCTGTCCAGAGGGCTCAAAGAGCTCGGTAGGAAGAACAAGACAACGTGTCCTCTATTTTGACCAGAGCAAATCATCAGTTAATTTTATCTTGAGGAATCAGGCAAAAATCCATTTTAGCCAGCATCACTATTTGTTCTGAAAAAAACACATTTGCTGCAGGGTGTGGGCGCACATGCCTGTAATGCTAGCACTGGGGAGTCTGAGGCAAGAGGATGGCTGTGAGTTCAAGGCCAGCCTCAACTACATAGCACACACTGACTTAAAAACATAGCAACATATTTGCTAACCATTTCTTTTTGAAGAATAATCAAATCAACAGACAGCACTAAGGCAAATATTGTCATACTGAGGACTGCTGCATTTCCTGTCCTAGTTCAGCATAGAGGCTCAGTCTGTTTCACATGTGAGCAATGAGGACCTGGGGTTGAATCCTGGCAGGCCAACTCCAGGCCCAGGCTCCTGGCCACCAGAGACACACACTGTACAAGTGTTCATGCTGGTCAAAAGCAAAAGCTTGGGACAAGCGGTGCCATGCACTGTTGAAATGTCCTGCAGCGTCAGAACAGAAGGCTGAGCAGACTTGGGTGCAGAGGCAGAAGTGACTGTGCTGCATGTGGCGGCAGCAGTCTCTCCTGCTCAGGTACAGTCAGCAGGCCCTCGCCGTGTCCTCCTGCATGCTCTCTTGCCTGGCTCAGGGCACAGGGTGCAGAGTGCCGCCTGCAGTCCTGTCAGCAGCTGTGCTGCTTCAGGGAGCGCCTGTCCAGGCCAGCAGCTCTGGCGAACAGCCCCCGCCCCATGCTGAGCTGGCATTGGAACACAGCCCACAGGAAGCTGTGGGACTGAGCCCCTGAGCTCCATCCAGGGCCATTCCTGGGCCTCAGCTGTTCAGAAGGGGCACGTGAGTGGGCAGGGGGCAAGCACAGACTTGATTTATTGTGTTTAACAGCTCAGTGGCCGCATCAGGCTGCATGAAGCCACGGCAGCAGAAGCCGACAGAGCTGATTAGCTGCTTCATTCTCCTTGAGAGACTCACAGTGCATACTGTGTCCTCGAGGCCATCGGGGAGGGGAGACTTCTGCAATTTAATGCTCCTGCCAGTCACAGTTAGCATTAAAAGGCATCCCAGGCTAATACAAGCCCGGCCTCAGTGAGCATTCTGAACAGCCTGCTCCCTCGTCACTCAGGTTGCAAGATAGAGTGATGGAAGCAGGGACCAGCGGCCTTGCCCCTTCCCCCTGCTCTTCAGGCCAAGCATGGGGCTTCATCTGGAATCTGTGGAGCTGCTGTTGTCTTCCTGGCAGTGCCAGGCTTCCCCCAGTGATGCCAACTTTTCTCAGTTCAGCCTCTGGGAAAGAGTGCCCAGGATCCAGCATGTAACCTTCATCACCGTGTCCCTCTTACAAACACACTGACTGACTTTTAAAACACCTAGCTCAACATTCATAACCTCGGCCATGTGGAGCCAGGACAGGCTTCTCCGAGAGCTGCGTGGAGCCAGGCTCCAATGCTGCCCCTACCTGAGGCAGCCACGAGGGCCCTGCACCCCACGCGGCAGCTTCTCTGAAGGTGCTTCAGCTCCCGCAAGCCCCCCGGGCACAATGGGAGGCTGCAACAGGGTTCGTGGGGACATTCCTAACACCATTCATCTTTCTGCTATCCTTATGGGCACTGGGTATGCAGGGCAGTGGGCACAGCCCCTAACCCAAGTGGCGCACAGTCTGGCGGGGAACTGAACTGCAGGCTGGGACTGCTCACAGCGTCCATGCTTGGAGAGCAGCATTACATTCCCACTTGTTCCCAAATGTCCATAAAGGCCACAGACCCAGAAATCAAAGGTAAAAACGTTCGCCTCCTGGGAGGGGGAAAGGAAAACTCCTATGGCTGAAAGCTCCCTGTGAGTGAAGAAAAGCCTGAGATCAGCCAGCCCTCCCATGCCCAAAGAACATGGGGACACCCATTGAAGCCCCCTGGCTCTGGATGGGAGACCAGCCTGGCCCTTGTGACCAGGTGTCAAGACCACTACGGGTGGGTGGGCAGGCATGGGTGAGCTGCACCAAGAGCAGTCACAGAGCAAGGGCTGTGCAACAGCAAGGACAGCCCTGTTTGATGACCCTGTAATTCCTTCCATTGTGGGACACCATGATGCCGTGACATGTAACAACTGTCCGTAGGCAGCTGATGGTCGTGGAGACACAGCACTGAGCCAGTGCATGCAGCATGGAGGGACCAGCACACACAGACTCTAAGCCCCCCTGGCCTCTGGACAGCTGGTGCTAGATATGGCTCGCAGGAGGAGCTCCGAGCACAGTCCCAAATTAGTCAGGGGATTCATGGCTTAGGTAGAGACTGAGCAGCTTGCCCAGGGTCAGGGTTGGGACTGGGGACATGCTGCAGAGGCTCTTTTGGGAGCAGCAGAGCTCCCCGTTTGGCTTGGATGGGGCACCACAGCTGCTCCTACCCTCTCTTGCTTTGAGATCTGCCCATTTCATTGGGAGTCTATGCTCCCTAAATTTCTGGGTCCCTGTGGAGCCTCTCCAGAGTGCATTGTGGATACAGACATGGCGAGAGGCCAGCAAGAAGGAGCAACAGTTCAGAGGACATGGCCTGCACAGGAAACTGAAGTGACTTGCAGCAGTGCTCATAGGGGTGATGTCAACAGCATGCCTGGCTGTGCATACTCCAGACCAGCAAGTGTTAGAAAATAAAATGCAAAAGAAGATATATTTACAATAATATCAAAAAAATCAGGATTTGGACATACATACATACAAAAGATAAGTAAAATCTTCATGTAGAAAACTAGGAAATTTTACTGACCAAAATTAAAGTGTACCTGAGAGTTACAAGATATGTATTATTGTTCCTAGACTTGACGACTCAAAATCTTAAGATATTAATTCTTCCAAATGGACTTACACATCCAACCCCATGGACACATTTATTTTAATATGTGTGTGAAGAATTAATCAGGCCAAGAATAGCCTGAGGAAAAGAATAAAGCGAGACTTCTTTTGCCAGTGATCTACACATGCTAAGCTACAGTAAGTTAGCTGTGGGCAGTGGTGTGAGATAGATAGAAAACCAGGGAGCTCGAAAGTCAGAAACCAGTGCTCCCAGACACGGGGGGCTGAGGACAGGCTTCTCGGTGAACAGTCCTTGGTCAGGAGTGGGCAAGCGGGAAAACAAGCTGCAAAGCCCCTTTACTTGCCCCAGCCCAAGGAGCCAGGGAGGGCGACAGCCTTTGGAAATAGCACAGCGTCCCATCCACACAACTGTACCTCCGCACAGACTCCTCACACATAAAACAGTACTCGCTGTCGAGGAAAGGTAGAGATGATGAACCACGTCAGAACCAAGATTCCTGTGTGTTAGCAGACATAGTCAGCAGGGAGAAAAGCAGCCTACAGGGTGAGAGTATTTGCAACTCATTTAACTGGCAAGGGGTCCTCTCTGGGGAACATTCCTCTCGGGAAAGAGGCAGCGCCCTGAGCAGGCAGATCCCACAGGGCATCCACATGGCTAATAAAGGGAGTTATTCCTCTGTATTCTTGTGTTTCAGATTCAATCAACCATGAACAAAACATATTTGGATAAAAGAATTACACCTGCACTAAATGTGTAGTTTTTTCCCTTGTCATTATTCCCTAGACAATACGGTATCACAATGACTTCAATAGAATCTGCACTTCATTAAGTGTCACAAGTCATCTAGACATGATTTAAAGTGTACAGGAGGATGTGTGGAGGGTCTATGCAAATACTGCATCGTTTCACATATGGGGCATGAGCATCCTCAGATTTGGATATCCATATGGGATCTGGAACAGATATGCTGACAGATGCCGAAGGATGACTGGGTATCAAGAAAATTGACCTCATTAGTCAAGAGGAAAAAGCAAATTAAAGTCACAGAGAATACCATCACATGCCTTCAAGAATGGCTACTGCACAGGCATAGCGCCTTGGCAGGAAGCATTGGGTTTGTGGTTGGCACATTTGCTGGGGAAGCCATCTGAGGAGGACCACATGTGTCTACCAAGACCCACCAATTCCAGATTTTAGTAAGATAGAAATCCTATCCAATGTTCTAACTCAGAAGTTTATGAGTAGAATCAGCAGTGCATATGAAGACAGATAACACACAATACTTTAGTGGCGTGTATACTCCGGTGGATGGAGAACGTGTATCAAGAATGCGCCTCACCAACCTGCTGGAGGGACCCCCATCACAGAGCAGTACCTAACACTGACGAAGTGTGCACCATGTATGGCATGACTCTCACGGCAGCTGTTGGGGAAGGAAACTGCAGGGCAGTTGGGAAGTGCTGTGGGCACCTGGTGGGGAGGACACTCACTACATGTGGGGCTCCCATGCACACATAGAAAAGTCTTAGTACAATATTCAGCACCCCTGATCAGATGGAGCCAGCAGGAAGCATCTCACCCAGGTGAGAGAGAGTTAGCAAACACCAAAGCAAAGCTCTGTGTGCAAGATTTCCAGTCTGTCCTCATCACCATTTCTGCTGGGGTGGTGGAACGGGGCATGGTGCTCCACATGCAGCTTTTATTAAGATAAAGGGACACTGATAGTAACTTAGGCCTGGAGTGATCTGGAACTTGAGAAAGCCTCTCTGATAACCACAACAGATGACAAGGAGCTGCTCTGTAGATAAGAAAGCTGAGATAGGCTCCTCAGGATGTGTGCTTTTAAAGAAGTTGAGAAGAAAAGGGTGATGAGCAAGGTGCACACCGTGTGGCGCCTGCTATTGAGGAGGAACAGCCCCTGTCAACGCCCCCCCGGCTCATCTAAGTCAGAGTGCAAGGAGCAGAGCTGAGCAGTCTGAGGGGTGAAAGGCTCACGGTGAGGGTGGCAACTAGGCAGAGGTCCCTGCCCCTCTGAGGGCTTCGATTCCAGCAACTACCCCTCCCCCAAGGGGAGCTGTTGCTTTGGGAATTTGCAGCAGAGAAATGCAGGCCAGCAGGGCTGTCTCCTCTGCTGGACGCAGGGCTCCAGGAGAGAGGCCTGGGAGGTGCTGCTGCCCACACAGCTGGGCACTGCTGTCCTGCAAGAGTGAGGCACAGCCAACCTGCTCAAGGTCCAGTCCCATGGAGGGGAGGATCTTCCCATGCAGGGGCTGGTGAGTAGGTCCA
>RJWM01007597.1:0-77057 GCA_004363535.1 Dasyprocta punctata | reverse complement strand
TAATAGCTGAGTAGTACTCCATTGTATAAAAATACCACATCTTTTTTATCCATTCTTTGATTGATGGGCACTTGGGTTGTTTCCAAGATCTGGTTATTACAAATTGGGTTGCTATAAACATGGGTGCACAGATATCACTGTGGTATGATGTTTTCAATTCTTCTGGGAAAATGCCCAGAAGAGGGATAGCTGGGTTGAAGGGGATCTCCAATCCTAACTTCTTGAGGAATCTCCACACTGACTTCCACAATGGTTGCACCAGTCTACACTCCCACCAACAGTGGAGAAGAAGTTCCTTTTTCCCCACAGCCCCTCCAGCATTTGTTGTTGCTTGATTTTTTAATCTTGGCCATTCTTTCTGGAGTGAGATGGAATCTCAGCGTTTTTTTAATTTGCATTTCCCGAATGACCATTGATGTTGAACATTTTTTCATATATTTATTTGCCATTTGTATTTCTTTCTCTGAGAAGTGTGTATTCATCTCAGATGCCCGTTTTTTGATTGGGTCCTTGAATTTTAGGGGCCTGATTTCTTTTAATTCTTTATATGTTTTAGATAGAAGTCCTTTGTCTGATGGACAATTGGCTAAGATATTTTCCCAATTCATGGGTTTTCTTTTCACTCTGTTGGAGATTTCCTTTGACATGCAAAAGCTTTTTAGTAAGATGAGATTCCAGTTGTTGATTCTGGGAAGTGTTTCCCATGCAATTTGATTTTTTGTTCATGAACTCTCTGCCTACTCCTATGTCGAGATTTTTACCTACTCTGTCTTCTAGTAAGTTTAGGGTCTCTGTTTTAATATTCAGATCTTTGATCCATTTTGACTTTATTTTAGTGCATGGTGATAGGCATGGATCTAGTTTTAGTTTATGGCCTATAGAAAGCCAGTTTTTCCAGCACCATTTGTTAAAGAGGCTTTCTTCCAAAGTATATGTTTGGCCCCTTTGTCAAAGATGAGGTGGCTAAGTGTGTTTGTAGTTGTGACTGTATCTTCTAATCTATTCCATTGATCATCAGGTCTGTTTTGATTCCAGTACCATGCTGATCTTATCACAGTAGCTTTTTAGTATAGTTTCAAGTCAGGGATTGTGATGCCTCCTGCCTTCCCTTTGCTGTCCAGAATTGCCTTTGCTATTCTAGGTCTTTTCTGGTTCCAGATGAATTTCAGGAATGCTTTCTCTAGCTCTGTGAGGTAGGCAAGTGGTATTTTGATTGGGATTGCATTAAATCTGTATAACAATTTTGGGAGAACGGCCATTTTCACAATGTTTGTTCTTCCTATCCATGAACAGGGAATATCTTTCCATTTTCTGAAATCTTTTTCGATTTCCTTTAGAGTAATGTAATTTTCACTGTATAGATCTTTTACTTCCTTTGTAAGATTGATTCCTAAGTATTTCCAATATCAGACTCATTGGGCTTGCCACAGTCCAAGCAATTTCCATGGGTCTGCACCCAGCTAGGAGCTGCTGGGGAAAGCTGACAAAAGTCCCACAATGGCTTCCAGCCAATCACTCTCTCCCGTGAAAGGATTGAGCCCTCTGCACTCACCACCAGTCAGTGCAGTCCTCCACATCCACTGTTCCCCTCCACTGCTGTGTCTCTCTGTATAGGCCTTTGGGGTCACCTGTCACCACCATTACTGTGACCAAACGTGCAGCCCCAGGTTCAAACAGCTCCTCTCATGCAGTGAGTGTGGCTCGGGGAAATGGTGCCACCAGCTACTGCCTTTTTTGTTGAAGTTTTTCTTTTTACTCTCTCTGTGGGCTTCAATTCTCACTTCAGATTTTTTCCTGGGTCCAGGGGACCCACTTCCTTCCTTCTTGTCCTCCTCACGATGCTATATTCCCGTGTCTGGATGGTGACTCTCAGGCTGTTTTCTCTGCATCTTACTGCTCTGCCACCTTCCCAAGAAGTCCCCCAAATTCAGTTTTAAAAGGCAAAGAGAGCTCGGCGTGGTGGCTCACGAGCCGGGCGTGGTGGCACACGCCTGTAATTCCAGCACTCGGAAGGCTGAGGTAGGAGGAGCCTTGTGAGTTCAAGGCCGACTTGGGCTACAACATGAGCAAGGCCAGCCTGAGCTACATAGTGCGACCCTGCCTCAAAAAACTAGGGCCAGGATTTTGTCTCAGTGGCTTAAGCGCCACTGAGGTGCAAGGTTGTGAGTTCAATCTCTGGTGCCACAAAAAAATAAATAAATAAAAATTAAAATAAATAAAAAAATAAAATTAAAAAATAAATAAATAAATAAATAAATAAATAAAAGGCAAAGGGGAAATAGGAGAATATGCTCTTAAACCAATCTACCCCTTCCTGGGCATTTGGTTATTTTTGAGCCACTCTAGGGCCAAAACTTTGCTTTTTATCTCATTCACTTTAAAAAAAAATTGTTTGCTTAAGAAGACTTTAAAAGTGTTACAAGGCATTTGTTTGGGATTTAAGATTTGACAAACTCATAAGAAAAGCACAACAAATTTGGTTCCAAGTATCTGACTTCACAACCACATGTGAAATCTTTACAACTGTGCATTGTTATAAATGAATATTCTAAAGATTAATTTTAAAAATAATAAGGGGAGAATTCAGTGGTCATGAGTATATACCCCAGCAGGATAGTTTATAATGTCTTAATGTTATATAAATGAATACTTGCAGGTTGTGTAACATCAGTACCTCTCTCAAAAAAGTTCTTTGCATTCACTTTGGTAGTTCATTCAAAGACTAAGTGATTCAGGTAAAATATATATGGAAGATATACAGTCATAAAGCAGTGTTTTAAAAAGATATTAAAGATACATTTCAACCAAATGAAACTTACCTGGACTGCAGACAAAAAAAGAAAAATGAAAGAAGAAAACATGAATGTATAAGGGGATAACAGAAGAAATTTGACTGTATACTATATATCAGATATGAAATATGAAATCATCAGTTTTCTTAGGTGTGATATTGGCATTATGGTCATGTAGCTTGTGTGAATGCCCTTATTCTAGAAAAACATATGTTGAAGTATTTAGGGTGAAGGGTCATAATATCTCAAATTTTCTAATGGTTCACTCCTCAAATATATATATTTCATACACACATGTGAAAATATATGCTAACATGCATAAAAACTTAAAAATGTTAACTGATTAATCAGGAACGAGTTCAACTTTTCTATGAATTTGAAATTTTTCAAATTATGAAGTTGGAGAAAAGTTGTGTGAAAGTTTATTCTATGAAATGTAGTTATAAAGCAGGATTTCTAAGTTACATAACCTAACATACTATGATTTTTAATAATTTATTCAACTAAGTTAACAAATACAAGTTGAATGCGTTTCATGCCTGTGCCAATGAATTCATATATTCAAATTGGGCATAAATTACACAAGATAAGGATCTTCTCTTTTATTTTTGTACCAAGAATCGAACGTAGGACCTTGTGCTTGCCAGGCAGGCACTTGTGCCACTGAACTATAATCCCTGGCCGAACAGCACAAGATAAGGAGAAGTAACTGGAGAGAATTGAAAATGGTTGCTAGGGAGCAAATCTTTGGTGGGGAAAAGTGGGTGATGTTGGGTGACATAAGCGGGTAACAGCATGGCACAAAGTGCTGTTTTACCAAACAAGCCTTGTATAACCGTTTTTCGAATTTTGTACACCCTTAATACACATTAAAACTCCAATTAAATGCAATTTAATTTTGCATTCTTGCCCTTACTAATTCTTCAGTCTGGTAAATTTATTTCATACCATTTTAATGTTTTACTTAACATTAGAAGAACTAATAAAATGAGGTCGGTCATTGGGAAACACTGAAAATCCATTTAGTATACATACAAATCGAATACCCCTTATCAAATTGCTTGAAACCAGAGGTGTTTCAGATTCTGGAATATTTGCACCATTTGCTGGTTAGGCACCTCATCTGAAAACCAAAATGCTCCAAATCTTCCAAAAAGATCCAAAATGAACAATACTAAAGTTTTAGATTTGAGAGCATTCTGGACTTCAATTTAGGGATGTTCAACTTGTGTGTAGTTTGCCTAACTAGATACAAATCTACTGGCAAGAGTTTTCATTCCTTAAGTGCTATTTTTCCCCCTCTATGTAGTTATACTGAGAAAAAATAAAATTCAAATTATAAAATGTTATTAGGTTATTTGACATGGAAGAGTTAAAAATTATTAGTTTTAAGGATGGCACCTAGCCAGGTGTGGTGGCACACGCCTGTAATCCCAGCACTTGGGAGGCCGAAGCAGGAGGAACACTGTGAGTTCAAGGCCAGCCTGGGCAACAAAGTTAGTTTAAGGTCAACCTGAGCTGCAGAGTGAAACCCTGTCTCAAAAAGAGGGAGAGAGAAAGAGAGAGAGTGCACCTAATATAAGGGAAAATCACATGGACATCTTTTAAATATTCAACACTGTCATTTTGGTGTTTGAAAAACTGTATAGGAAAAACATGCGCAGATACATTAGTTTGTTGTTGACTGAAATTGATTAATATTTAAAGAGATACTGTTGTATTTCACTTTTAAAAGTGGCAAAAAAAAAATCCTGTGTTTAGAAATTAGTAAAAATTTGTGCATTTTCTTTTAAAGGATGGAACAGCCAGTAATTAATAAAGACAAGTGTTCAGATTTATTTGGAAATTCACAGTTTCTAATGGCACTACAGCTCTGTAGTTACATACTGAAAGTCTTCTCTCCACAACACACAGATGGTGCGACTTCCCACTCCGTTCTCATCTGGACCTTTTATCAAGGGGCTTCCATACAATCAAGCCCTCTTGCTCTGAATGGCTAACTGTGCAGACTAGAAAAAAATTTAGTCTCCTAAAACATACTGTTAACCTAAAGCAGCAACTTAAACAAACAAAAAGAGCTTTAAAAAAGTCACATTACAAATAACACCCCAAGAAGGTATTAGACAAAAACAGTTATTACTAAAAGTGCTCAATAAGTTATAACTTAGAATTCACAACACAAAATAGTCAATTCTCTCCCTTTCGAGAAGAAACATGTTCCATTTTCACTCATTACTGTACAATCTCACACTAAGAAATCATTGTGTTCAAATACAGTCACTGCCAAAATTTTTTAAAGGAAAACTAAAACAGAGACAAACATACGGACACCGCACATACATATCTCTCTGCACATTGTAGCCAACACAAAGCAAACACCAAGGAATAACAATCCCTTTAGACTTGACCAGTTAGACAAGGCTTGACAAACTCACTAGCTGGTTCTGATCGTATGTATATAGGCAGTGATTACACCATAGGAGACCTTGACTCAGTTGTCACGCCTTCAACTTTTTTATATTTGTATTAGAAAACAGTGATGTGAAAGTTTGGAGGATTAGTGTTTATGGTATAATGTTTAAAATGTAACATAGCTAAAGAAACTTTTATAACTGGTTGTGTTTAAAGGTGAAGTTATAAAAAAATCTGTTTGAAAATACCAGTCATGTGCAAAAAAAGATCTTACAGCTTTTTTTCCTTATTGAGTTAGTAACTAAGGAAAAAGTAATCCTGTTCAAATAAATTAAACGAAAATAACATTCAGAGTATCACCATCTACATAAAAGAACACGCTGAAATGTCCCAGCAAGTACGTGCTTCCAGTGAGTTTGCTAAACGGAGACTTGTTCGGCAAGTCTTCAGGGTCTTTACACTGTCTGACCCACACTACTGAGCTTCTGGCACAGACTACCTTAAACCTTGTAGTGTTTGCAGCTTCAAAAAATTAACAAATTTATAAAAGAAATCAAATGACAGAAAAAGTTTTCCCTCCTCTTCCAGTGGCATTATAAATAGACAAAAGGCACATAAATATGGGGAAGGTGCAAGAAATAGGAACAAAGCTAAAGGAAGAGGGTTAGGCTTTCATTCCTATCCCACCCAAGCAACTGGGCTTCCAAATTATTTTGTCCCAGTAATTAATCTGTGAAAAAAACATCTTTATAAAAAGTCTACCATTGTCCTCATAGGAAGTGATCAGCCTTGTAAAACTGTTGCTCATTAACCAAGATTGACACAACCCCATCTACTTTTAAAAAAGACAAAACCATAATTTCTGAGTACTTCTCCCAATATTTTTTCCCTCCCCCAATCCCACAGACTGTTCTTCAAAGGAAAGTCCCCAGTATGAAAAGTTCAATTAATATTAGATATGTCCCGAGACTGCTGTAACACCAAATGTTCCCACGGTGATCTCTTTGTTTCCTTTGATTATGTCATGCAGGCTTGGCAATGATCCCGACTTAGTCTGTATTAGAGTTTTTATCAATTTTCCTTGATCTTGGACTTTAGATCGCCTTCGTTTTAAAGCCCTCTTCTCAGTCTTTGTCTTTTGGGACTGTCCATTGCACAAACTTGTGCAAGCTGAAATGCCACAAAAATAGGACTCTTCTGATTGTGATGAAGTTTCTGAGCTTCCCTCAGATGGAGGGCCCTTATAAGAAGAGTGATAAACTTCCCCCATATTAGAAAAATCTCTCTGGTTCGTAAAGGGCTTTCTCCCTTTTACATCTCCATTGGCTATAGGGTGCAATGGATCTGCAGGCTTTATGGTCTCAATTTTTTCAGTTTTGTATTTGCAGCGTTTCTTCTGTAACACAAATAAGAGGGTAGGAATTAGACCTCCAAAAGCTGCTTTATTAAATACCCCGAGAGCTAAGTGAAAACAGGAGGAAAGTGCCACCACCTGGTGAAAAGGAAAACAATATTTTAAGCACACATGCACATACTATTATGGTATATCATCACCTTTTGGTTTTATAAATATTAATCAAAGGTTTTAATTGCTTACCTGCCAACTATATGTCAGATATTATACTGGCTACTTTCATGTAGGCCTTATTAACCCTAAAATGTTGATCCTTGATTACTAAATTAGAAAACTGAGGTTCAGAAGATTAGTTCCTTGACCAAGTTACAAAGCGGCAAATGAAAAAGTAGGAGCTGAACAGTAAGCTATCTGACTGTAAAACCCAAAGTTTTATTTTTTTAAACCTAGACAATCGCCATTAATCAAAGTGAGTATACTTTAATTTGAGAGGCAAAACAGAAAAGCAGATATGTAGCAAAAGATCGTAAATGCGTGCTAAATTTTGTCATTTCAAGCACGTTTCTCATTTTAAAGATGGGGATATGACCATCTTCAGGTTGTGAGGATAACAGGAACAGTGCATGCATAACCCCTGACATGCACTAGATTCTCAGTAAACAATGACTATTATCTGAAGATCTGGAAGCATTTTCTTTAAAGGGATGAAAAATAACATTTTATGATTTGCAGATCTCTTATGATCTTTTTTGTTCACTTTATAATCCTTTAAAAATGAAGAAATGTTTCTTGGCTCCCTCCTCACACAAATAGGCCACAATGGTGTATGGGTCATGCTTTGTTGACCACTGTAAACATTTATCTACATTATCACTATAACTGAAAATAAATGGTGCTATATCTTTCAATTTACATCATTTACTATCATTTAACATACCAATACTTCAAAAGAAGAGATAATACCTTTTTTTCTGGAGAAAACTTGAGAGGTTCTACGATGTACAAATCATTTGGGTCTACTACAAGAAAAAAAAAGACGATATAAAATGAAAATTGGATTATACTACGATTAAACATGTATCATCTCTTAATGATCATTTTATTAACAGAACCAATAAATGTATGCTTACACCAGGCTATACACTTACATATTTTATACTAATAAATCAAAAGAGGCAAGGCAGGAGACAGTAACATTCTTAATTTGGAGCTGGTCATTATTGAAGGTTGGTCACTTTCAAGTCACTATATTTCTTTGTTACATTTAAAATTAACAGTTAGTTATAAACTAGCACAAGAAGGATCCTTTTCAGGCCAGCCCCATCCTCTTATAAGAAAAAAGCTAACACCAAAACCTAAAGATCATTTGAATATTTTCCTAAAAGACTAAGTTATTCATTGTGTCACAAAGGTGGGTTAAAAATGCACAGCAAGCAGTTGTGACCGTGTAAAGAAGACACAGGAACACGTACACACATGAAAAGATGAAAGAATTTTTCTAATTGTTTATTTTTAAGATTAAAAGCTCCAAAATCTAAAACCAGTTTGAACATGCAATATATATGATTAAGCAATAATGAATAAACACTCTGGCATAGTAAGTAAATTAGACCTGTAAGTTTTAGCTTAAAGTTTCTAAAATTTTGTTACTCAAAGAACATTGAAACTATTCCTAATCTATACCTAGACTGACAAGATACACACACACACACACACACACACACACACACACACACACGTATATAAGGCAATGAGACTTAAGTCTTCTTCATAAAAGAAGAAATAATTTAAAGTCTGACAGATAGGGAACTAAGTTTATAAATAGTAAATTCACCATACTTTCACATACCAGATATTTATCAATATGACTGAATGTCCAGCGATTCTATTAAAAGTCACTGATGAAAATATTGAAGCATTCTTCTACACAGTCATTTCTATAGACAACTAACAGATCACTACTCTCAAGGTTTTTCTCTTTTTAAATCATATGTCTACTAGGAATAGTTATTGCTGTTTAGATAAACCTCTGCACTGAAAGCAACTAAATATGATAGAAAATAACCTAAAAACTTCAAAACCATAATCCCTGGGCCAATGAAGGAAAAGTAAGAACCCAAATAGTCAGGAGCAAACACAAGTCATTTTTGTCCTGAGTACATCTGCCAATGCAAGATGAACTTTGGTTTGGATGGTATCAGAGAAGTCTGAATCAGAAATCAGATCCCTGGACCCACTCAAAGTAGTAGTCCTAAGATGTCTTCTCCCTCCGCACACAAAATAGGAATCCAAAGGACTGTATCTTGAGGTAAACGATGAATTGGCAGTTTGAATTTCCAGCACCCAGTGGTCCAACAAACTTCAAACCACAACCATAATGTGCTGTATGAATGCAAAGCAAACAAAACTTCCCTCTTGAAAAGGGACCTACACTCTAGCCATTAAATTTATCCCTATAAGTAATTTTCAAAGCTGAATAGCACACAAAGATTGTAAGGTATTAAAAAGATGTAACAAATCCTGAATAAGAACTTACAAAGATATGAACAGATTCACAAAGATTTAAGATGTTAGAATTATTTTAAATATTAAAAAACCGAAAACCATCATAACAATTATGCTTATTACACTTAAATAAAAAAGGTGCTTGAAAATATCTTCAGGAAACATAAAAGAAGAAAAAAAAGGACCCATTTTTTTCAATACAAAATATAAAAACTCCTAAAAAGAGAATATGCAATAACTGAAATTAAAAATTCAATGGGTTAACTTAATAACAGACTATAGAAATTGAAAACTGCGTGACCTGGAATAGAAACTGGAAAAAAATCATCCAAATTATAGCATAAAAAGGCAAAAAGATGGAAAGCTTGCATAATAGGTTAGAATTTTGCAATACTAGTTAACATGGCCTAAATCTCAAACAGTATTTAAAAAAAAAAAAGAGTATTTCAGACATTTAACAGAAGTTATGACAAATGAAAGGTCTTAGATAAAAAGATTTAAGCATAAACAGCTTAGCAAAATGTGTACAAAGGTAAACAAGCATTAAATACAAAATGTAACAATAATATCATGAAGTTGAAATTAAGCAAAAAAATAAATATTATATAATAGCCACACAGAGCAAAACAGGAGATAAACAGGGAGTAGGGAGAAGTTCAAGTATTTTCCCAAATTACATATTCCATAGTTTTAAAAATATTTCAACATATATGGTAATTTCATTTATACAAATAGCATATCTTAGCTTATTGAAACAGTATCTACTGAGCCACCCACAGTGGTACACGCCTGTAATCCCAGGACTTGGGAGGCTGAGGTAAGAGAATTGCTGTGAGTTTGAGGCTAGCCTGAGCTACAAAGTTCTAGCCCAGCCTGAACTACACAAAAAAATAAAAAATAAAAAATAAACAAATAAAATAAAAACCACCACCCACCAAAGTCTAATGAAAGCAAGGAAGCAGAGCAAAAAGAACAGTTAACAGGCAAAACATAACATGGCAATGCCTTCATGCTCATGCATTTTAACATTTAGAGTAAGTGTACAGATTGCTGAAATTTGTAATTCTAAGTGACCATAAAGAAGAAAAAAGATGTATCACGTACAGGTACAAATTCTCTATGATAAACGTTATCATTATGGTATATCTAAAATGCACCAATAAAATAAAAATTAAAAAAACAAACAAAAAACCCAAAAGTGACCAGAAAACTCTTTTCCTATAACCTGTACTCTAAACTTCTAGACATGTCCGGAATAACATTACTGATTCGAAAAGTGATCTTTATTATCTCAAAGTCCTTCTGAGAAAAAAAAGGGAGACAACATTACTCATCTAATTTTTTTAAGCTTTACATACCAAAACCTGACATGAGAAATAAAAAAAACTACATCAGTCATTCTATTATTCATGAAAAGGTACAAAATTCCTAGTTATCAAAATCAGATTAAATTAATAATATGTACAAAGTGTCACACACATACATATCATGACTAACTGATGTTTAACAATTCAAGTCAAATATAGACTGAGAGAAAGGCCTCAAACATTAGGAAACAGTTAATGCGATCAATGTAATGCCATTTTTAGAGCATAAAAGATCATTTTAAAGGTTGCTAAAAATGTTACTTGCCAAAATTAAAATAGATCATGAAGAAGGGGAACTATCAGCCAACTGGGATTGAGAGGAATGTCCTCAAATAAAGGGTATCCACAAAATATCCATGACAAATATGAACACTTAGTAGTAAGTAGTGAGTCTACTTTGTCTTTGGAAAAAGACAAAATTATCTATTAATGGTTTCCACTTAACATTGATGAAAATAACGCCAATATAGTTAAGGAAGCCAACACTCTCAGAAAATAAAAAACATGTAAAGATTGAAGGAGAAATCTATTCTCAGAGGATGTGCCTATAGTATTCACAGAAAATCTAAACTGACCTACGAATGAACTATTCTGTTAAAATGACACTGCTGTATATAAAAATCATGTAAAAATTTAGGGCTTGGTATGGTGGTATGTGTCTATAATTCCAACATTCTGGGAGGCTGATGCAGGAATCTAAACACTGACAGGGCAACTTAGCAAGATTCTGTCTTAAAAAAATAAATAAATATAAAAGTTGGGCATGTACATCAGTGCAGAAGCCCTGGGTTCAATCCTCAGCACTGGAAAAAGTAGTGGGATTTCTCATTTCTAATTTAGCACCTAAGAAATTTGAATGTTGCCACTCTGCCTTAATACATAAAAAGCTGAACAATCTAAAAAGCTAATAACTTTTCTTAGATCTATCAGAGAGATAAAGTCACAAGGCTCATGGCTAATCATTAAACCAAAACTGGAGACCAACAGGTAGATACAGAGAATCACAACTAATCAGAGAGAAAACCTTTGATAACTGTTTTAGGTGTTCAGAGACCTAAACTATAATGGATGAACTGTTGAAGGTTTAGTGTGGAAAAAATGTAAACAAACAACTACACTTAACTGCATGATGAATGTCACACAGAAGTTTAAAGTCAAAATAACAGTCTCGGACTTCCAGGAAGACGGCAGAGCGGTAAGCAGAAGAGAAAACAGCCTCTCTTGAGAGTCACCGTCCAGATGCTGGAATACAGCATTGTGGGGAAGACATGAAGGAGGGAAGTGGGTCCCCTGGATCTAGGAAGAATCTGAAGAGTGAACTGAAGCCCAGAGAGAGCGAAAAGAAAAACTTCAGAGAAGAAGGTGACAGCCAGTGGCGCCTTCTCCTTGAGATGGGACTCCCTGCACATGAGCATACATTCAAACCTGCGGACACATACGCACAGTGATGGTGACCGCTGGTGACCCCAGAGGCCTCTGCAGAGAGATGTGGCAGTTGGGGGAAGCAGCAGACATAGGATCTAGCCCTCTCACAGGAGACAGCAATGATTTGGGAGTCATTTTAGAGACTGCCCAGCTGAGCTTGGAACCCAGCACTGCTGCCAGCTTCATCTAGCAGCTCCCACCTTGGCTGAGACCCACGGAAATTACTTGGACTACAGCAAGCATGATGAGTCTGATCTTGAGATAGGACTGCTCAGATTATCCACTACCCCACCGAAAAGCTACTGCTGGTTTGCTGGGATAGATTGGAATGATTTGGGACTCGTCTCCATAGGTTGTCTACTAATGAAACCAGAGAATCCTGGAAGAGGACTGTTTTTCTTTTTCTCCTTCACTGTTTTTGTATCAATGTGAAAGTAGTTCCTAACCTCTTTGAGGGTATGGTTCTGTTCTGTTCTTCCTTTTATCTCTTCCACCTGTCTTTTCCTTCAGTTTTCTGTACTAGTATTCGAAAGTTGGTATGATCTCCCTTTGTCCCCCAATCTTACTTTTAAACTCTCTTTTTCCACTTCCCTATTTTCCCCTTAATCTGTTTTAAATTTTAACCCTAAGGGCAAAATTAACACATTAAGGACATACATATCACATGTAATTCTCTGGTTTGTTTTACCTTTTGTTATATAATCACAAATCTAGTTCATATGGTTAAAAGTTGCAAATTAAGGGTTAGCTCAGTTTGTTGTTTCATAGGCTGTGTCTGATGCTATTGGTAGCACTATAGCCAAAATTGACATAACTGTTGTAAGTCTTAGTATTCCATAACTGAGATGGAGTAGACTAAGGGACACAGAAAATACTGTGGGGCACAGTGCCAAAGAACCAGGGACTAGGCTAAGCAAGCAATGACTTCTCATCTCCAACAAACTGAAGAGGGAAGACTTTCCAACAGACACAAAACCCAAAAACCAGCTACACCTGGAAGATACCTAAGAGAAGCAATCATCACTTACACTAGCAATAAAGAAACTTACCATAGGTAACTTACAAGCATCACCTGAGGAATTAAACTAAAAAAAGCGAGAAAAGAAAATGAGAAGACACGTAAGCAAAATGCAATATCAGACATTCATTTCTCCAAAGGCAAATCCAGGGGGCAATGAGGTGGGATAATCCAACAGTCCCCTACTAGGCCCCTGTGTAGTGGTTACAACAAAGTAATTGAATGAGGTTCTGGTAAAAATGAAAACCGAAATAATCTCTCAAGTAACTACAGAGATTACCAAAATACACACCATGCTTAGCGATGTTAGAGCAGACACAGACAAAAAATAGATGAGCTTAACCAAATTATGGAAGTGCAGCATAGGAAATAAATGGAATCCATAAAGCAGATTCAAGCAGATATCCAGGAGAATAAAAACTGCACTGAAAGTATTCAAAGCAGATCAGGCCAATGTGAGGACAGGATCTCAGATATTGAAGACAGGCTTGCAGTTAGTGACCAGGAAAAGAAAGATTTCTCAAAAATAGCAAGGGACCATGAGAAATCAATCCAGCAGCTGCTAGATGAGACAAAGAAGAATAACAAGATTAGTTGGAGTCAATGAACAAGCCGGAGATACCACAAATGACATTAGAAACATCCTCACAGACATCATAACAAAAACTTTCCTGTTAGAGAAAAAGAATTTGACATACAAATAAGTGAAGCATACAGAACTCCAATTAGCAATGATTAAACAAAAAAAATCTACAACCAGGCATATCATAGTCAAGATTCCAGAAATTCAACACAAGCATAGAGTCTTAAAAGCTGTTAGGGAAAAGAAACAAATCACCTGTAAAAGAAAGCCCATCAGAATCACAGCTGACTTCTCAGCACAAACTCTCAAGTCAAGGAGAGCTCAAAGTGAAGTACTCCATGTTCTAAAGGAAAACAATTTTCAACCCAGCTTGATGTATCCCACAAAACTATCTTTCAAAATTGATGGAGAAGTAAGATACTTCCATGACAAAGAACATCTGAGGAAATTTATGACCACCAAACCAGCACTCCAAAATGTCCTGAAGGAGATTCTTGAAAGAAATAAGGACCACAGCTCCATGAACCCCAACAGAAGGAATCCACCAGGGAAGGCAAACAATGGGGGGGGGGGAGGAGCCAACAAGAGGAAAATAACATGGCAAGAATAAGTCAATACATATCAGTTTTAACCATGAACGTTAATGGTCTCATTTCACCAGTGAAAAGACAGAGACTGGCAGAATGGATCAAGAAGCAAGATCTAACAATGTGCTGCATACAAGAAACACATTTAATTCAAAAAGAAATTCATAGACTGAAAGTCAAAGGATGGAAAACAATACTCCATGTGACAGGAACCCAGAAAAAACCAGGAGTAGCTATTCTATTTGCAGACAAAGTGAACTTCAAGTCAAGACTGATTAAGAGAGATAAAGGTCACTACATCCTCATAAAAGGAATAATTCGAGGAAAAAATAATCATAAATATATATGCAACAAATACCAGTGCACCCAACTATATAAAACAATTGCTAATGGACATGAAGAATCAAATAAGCCCTAATACAACTGTATTGGGAGACCTCAATACCCTACTGTCACAAAAAGACAGATCAACTGGACAAAAAAATCAATAATGAAACATTAGAACTAAATCAAGCTTTTGAGCAAAGGGACTCAGTACATGTCTATAGTGTTCCACCCCACAACATCAGAATACACATTCTTCTCAGCTGAACATGAGACATTCTCCAAAGTAGACCATATACTGGCTCATAGAACACGCTTAAGAAAAAGCAAAGGAACTGAAATTATCTCATGTACACTATCCGACCACAGTGCAATGAAATTTTAAATACATACCAAAGGAAACCACAATAACTTCATAAACTCACGGAAATTAAACAATACCCTACTGAACAACCAATGGGTCACAGATGAAATTAAAGAAGAAATTAGACAAGTTTTTACAGTTGAAGGATAATGACAATACAACATATTGGAACTTGTGGGACACAATGAAAACAGTCTGAGAGAGAAATTTATAGCAGTAAATACCCATATCAGGAAAACAGAGCAAGTGCACACAAATACAAACGACTTAATGTTGAACCTTGAACTTCTAGAAAAAGAAGAGAGGCTAAACCAA
Organism: Dasyprocta punctata; assembly: GCA_004363535.1. Classification (NCBI taxonomy): domain Eukaryota; kingdom Metazoa; phylum Chordata; class Mammalia; order Rodentia; family Dasyproctidae; genus Dasyprocta; species Dasyprocta punctata. Next base: position 62,011 of record RJWM01007597.1, on the reverse strand, counting down.
AAGCTTGTACAAGGGAGGAAATCATAAAGATCAGAGCAGAAATTAACACACTGGAGACTAAAAAAACCATACAAAGAATCAATGAATCTAAGAGTTGATTCTTTGAAAGATTAAATAAAATTAATAAACTCTTAGCCAACCATATCAAAAAAAAAAAAAAAAGGAAAGACTCAAATCCATGCAACTAGGAATGAAAAGAGTGAAATCACAACAGACCCTGCAGAAATTCACAATATCGTCTACACCTACTATGAAAACTTGTATCCTAGTAAGAAGAAAAATACAGAAGAAATGGATAGATTCCTAGATACAGATGAATTACCAAAGCTGAATCAAGAAGATATAAAAATTCTAAATAAACCAGTATCAATCAATGAAATGGAAGATGTAGTTAAAAACCTATCAACGAAGAAAATTCCAGGCCCTAACAGATTCACTTCTGAATTCGACAAGAAATTGAGAGAAGACCTAACACCACTACTTCTCAAACTCTTAGGGAAACACTACTCCCAAATTCATTCCTGGAAGCAAGCATTACTCTGATTCCAAAACCAGAGAAGGACCTAACTAAGAAAGAGAATTACAGGCCAATCTCCCTAATGAACATTGGTGCAGAATTCCTCAGTAAGATACTGGCAAATAGGCTGCAGCGAATCATCAAAGTCTGTGCACCATGATCAAGTGGGATTCATCCCAGGGATGCAGGGATGGTTCAACGTATGAAAATCCATAAATGTAATACACCATATTAACAGAGCCAAGGACAAAAATCACATTGTCACCTCAACAGATGCAGAAAAAGGTTTTGACAAAGTTCAGCATCAATCCATGATAAAAACCATACAGAACATTGGAATAGATGGTCTGTATCTCAATCTGATAAAAGCCATCTACAACAAACCAACAGTCAACATCATGTTAAGTGGACAAAAACTGAAAGCTTTTTCTCTAAAATCAGGAATGAGACAAGGATGTCCACTCTCTCCACTTTTATTCAACTTAGTCCTAGACACTTTAGGTGGAGCAATTAGACAAGAGAAAGAAATAAAAGGAAAGGAAGACGTTAAACTATTATCATTTGCAGATGACATGATACTGTAACAAAGAAGACCCTAAAAAGTCCACCAAAAGAGTAGTAGATTTAATAAGGAAATACAGTAACACAGTTAGATACAAAGTCAAAACTCAAAAATAAATAGCCTTCCTATAAACAAATAACAAACTCACTGAGAGAGAAATCAGGGAAACAATACCTTCTACAATAGCACCCCAAAAAATGAAATACCTAGGAATCATTCTAACAAAGGATGTAAAAGACCTCTACATTGAAAACTACAGTATGCTGAAAAAGGAGATTGAAGAGTCCCATGTCTTTGGATAGGTAGAACCAACACATTGAAAATGGCCATACTTCTAAAACTGTTATACAGATTCAATGCAATCCCAATCAAAATTCCATTAGCATACCTCACAGAATTAGGAAAAAACAATCCTGAAATTCATCTGGAACCAGAAGAGACCTAGAATAGCAAAAACAATCCTCGGCAACAAAGACGAGACACGGGCATCACAGTCCCTGACTTAAAATTATACTATAAAGCTACTGTCATAAAAACAGTGTGGTACTGGCAAAAAAATAGATCTGAAGATCAGTCAACAGATTAGAAGTTGCAGAATCAACTCCAGACACACTAAACCACCTTGTCTTTGACACAGGTGCCAAACACATTCATTAGAAGAAAGAAAGCCTCTTTAATAAATGGTTCTGGAAAAACTGGTTCTACACATTCCAAAGATTAAAACTGGACCCATATCTTTCACCATGAACTAAGCTAGAATCGGAATGGATCAAAGATCTTAATAAAACAGAAACATTAAATCTGCTAGAAGATAGAGGAGATAAAACTCTTGAAGACATTTGTGTGGGTAAAGACTTAATGAACAAAACCCCAATCACACAGGAACTATCATAAAGAATCAACGACTGGGATCTCACCCTATTGAATAGCTTTGCACAGCAAGAGAAGCCACCAATGGAGTGAAGAGACAACCCACAAAGTGGGAGAAAATGTTTGTGACTTGTACCTCAGACAAAGGATTACTACAGAAAATATATAAAGAACTCAAAAAAATCAGTCCTCCCAGATTTAAAGACCCAATCCAAAAATGGACATCTGAGATGAATACACACTTCTCAGATGAAGAAGTACAAAGCAGCAAATAAATAAAACGTAAAAAAATGTTCATCACCACTGGTCATTCAAGAGATTCAAATTAAAACAACACTGAGATTCTACCTCACTCCAGAAAAAATGGCGACTATCAAGAAACCAAGCAGCAACAAGTGCTGGAGGGGCTGTGGGAAAAAAGGAACCCTTCTCCACTGTTGGTGGGAATGCAGGCTGGTGCAACCACTGTGGAAATCAACGTGGAGATTTCTCAAAAACCTAGGATTGGAGATCCCATTTGACCCAGCTATTCCCCTTCTGGGTATCTTCCCAAAAGAATTAAAAGCATCATACCACAGTGATATATGTGCACCCATGTTTATAGCAGTACAATTTGTAATAGCCAGATCTTGGAAACTACCTAAATGCCCATCAAAAGAGTAATGGATAAAAAAGATGTGGTATTTTTATATAATGGAGTACTACTCAGTCATGAAGACGGATAAACTGAAGACTTTTATACATAAATGGATGCAACTTGGGACCATACCATAAGTGAAATAAATGAGACACACATGTGTAAAACATTGTATTGTCTTACTAGTATGAGAAGTTGAATGAAAGAACATATGCATATGTGTATGTAGATATATGTACATAAAAAAACTAGTTAAGATAATTATACTAGTGATTTTTCTGAGTTCACTAAAGAGAAAGATTTGTGCTGATACTGTTCAGACAATTGAATGTAGATGTTTTGTGCTCTGGGTGAATGATTTGGGGATGACAATGCATAATGTATGTACCATTGTTGCCCCCTGATTGACATGTTTTCAAATTATGTTTCAGTTTCTTTCCTGTTCTTTTTTGTTTTTCTCCTTGAAATAAAATGGATTAAAAAAAATAAAGTCACAAGACAAAGAAAAAAAAATAGTAAGTCTACCCATTAGGACATGGTAGTGAATGAAAAGCCACAAAGAAGTTTTTGAAGTGCTAATAATATATATGTAATACTCTGCTTCTTAATCTGGATGTAATTACATAGGCATGTTGAGTCTGAAAATTCTTAGGCTTTACATATGATCGCTATATCTTCTTATACTGTATATAATACTTCAACAAGAATTTTCACTTTTCAACCAAAAGAAAAAGAAAGCATGAAGGACAAAAAGATTTACCTCACCTAAGTAAATACTATGTTAAGTGTTATGTTTGGAAAGCTTTGTGATAGCAATATACTAGTTAACTCAGGAACCATTACTTGAATGATTTAATCAAGTGAAACATGCTGCTCAGTTACTAAAATCCAAAAGAAAGAAAGAACAGCCAATGATTATTAAAAGAGCACTTATAACTGAAATATATAATTAACTGGTTATTTTAATATCACTATGAAAATAAATTTCTAAGTTTCTTAATAAGCACTATTTACAAAAATACTAAAATAGGAAAACTCCCATTCAGTACACACCTATTCATTTAAATGTAAGTACATAATGAATGTTAGACAGTGGAACTCAATTATAGACTAGAGCTATGAAAGAGAGAAAGATCAGATTTTCACTTAGAAAGTACCTCACAGTCCTAAACTTGACACAAAAGGGATCCTACCTGTACAGGAAGAGGAGGCAGATAAGCACAGGATGCTATGGGAGCACATTCAGGTTTTCCATATCTGTTGAACTTTCTCAAACATCCCTTTCTAAAAAGAAATACTTCTAAACAGGAGCATGTGCAAACAAAACTACCAACTGCTAATTAAATAAACTAAGCCCCCCTCCCTACCCTTTGGGCTTTTAAAGGAACAAAGAGAAATAAACACGAAAACAATAAAGAGGCTGTAACACAGCACAAATATCAGTTTTTGTATTCATCTTTTGTTGCAGATGATCATGAACAACAGTGACATTACGTTTATGCCAGATGTAATATTTACATACATATATATTGCATAAGCACAAAAAATACCTTCTTTGCCAGTTAACTGTAGAGACTTAGATCTGATGAGTGGAAATGAAATTCTTCTTTTCAAATTCATATCATCGTAGGAAGAGAAACACCTAATGCATTAAGAAAAATTAACACTGTGCACAATGCATACACCACAATTACTCTGTAGTTGAGGTTAAATGCAGGATACTGAGAACTGTACATTCCATAAGAGACTAAGTCCAAATTAATTATCCTTCCCCCAGAATGTAAGCCCTGTGAGACTGTCACGTGACTCAACCTCAGACTGTATAGCTTATACCTTACATACACTGACTGCTCAATAAACACTTGTTAAATCAAGAAAATTTATATCAAGCAACTTTATAACTATTATTGCTAATAGATGCAAGAAGTTTTCATCTAGGGCCAGGGATACAGTTCAGTACTACAGTGCCTGCCTGTTAAGCACAAGATCCTGAGTTTGATTCCTGATACACACGCGTACGCGTACGCGTACACACACACACACACACACACAATTCATCTAAAAGGTATATTAAAATAATTTTTCTCTTCCCCTGATTTCTACATTTGAGCATCTTTCTCAACCAATTTAAAGGGCTTTATGCACTTACTATCAGTATTTTTCTCTGTTATAAGGCTATAGAGCCATCTAAGTATAGGACCATCTCACTCTCTTAATGATGTCTTTTATCAAAAGGTTTCAAGATATCATAAGAGGAAAGGAATTACTTCACTTTTTATTTTTTATTTGCTCAATGTTTTTCAAAAATATCAAAAAGCATGGTGCAAAAAAAGAAAATTGTGACACAGAATGCTAGTATTACCTTTTAGGGCTTGGATATTGACTGCTTTTGGGAAGTTTTGAAATATAATCTCCATCAAATTGAGATGCATTGCGACAACGCTGCATACAAAGCATCAGTCCCAAGACAACACAGAGAACTAAAGATATAACAAGATAGCTTTGTCGATCTGAAACCTGAGATGAGAGGAGGGTTAGACAATAATTATAGTAATAAATCATCCTAGGAAAATACAGTGAATCTAAATTTCAAAGAAAAAATCATTTTAAGTATTTTTAAATGTGCTTCAAAGCCACAAAATAGCTGAGCATGGTGGCACATGCCTTTAATCCCAGCACTCGGGAGGCTGAGGTAGGAGGAGCGTTGTGAGTTCGAGGCCAGCTTAGGCTACAAAATGCAGGACATGAAAGTTAACTATTAATATAGTGCTTTGTTTTCCTTTCTCCTTACCCTATTTTCCTTGTTAAAAAAATTTTCAAACCTATTGAAAAGTTTTCAAAATAGTACAATGGACATATTCATGCTTTTCATCTATGTTCATCAATTGTTTTTTGTCACATTTGGTTTGTCTTTCCATTTGCACTTATTTTCACTTAGGGAGAAAAAAGTCTCTCCTGTAGTCTTTCCTGTCACACAAAACTGAACCACTAATCACTAGATATATAAGTCAAAGACCTGTAAATTCTTTTGGTTTTTTTTTTTTTTTTGGCGGCACTAGGGATCAAACTCACAGTCTCACGCCTGCCAGACAGGCGCTTAAGCCACTGAGCCGAACTCCCAGCCCTAGTTTTGTGAGGCAGGATCGCACTATGTAGCTCAGGCCGGCCTCGTGCTCGTGTTGTAGCCCAAGCTGGCCTAGAACTCATAACGCTCTACCTACCTCAGCCTCCCGAGTGCTGGGATTAAAGGTGTGCGCCACCATACCTGGCTCGATCTGTAAATTCTTAATTCTTACCTATGTACCTAATATTTCAGCACAGCTTGTTTCTCCACCTCTTTAATTCAATAGGCTTGTACTACTCTCTGCTTCTGAAGCCCTAGTCCAAGCCAACATCACTTCACGGAGGTTACTGCAATTGCCTCCTAATTGTTTTCCTCCCTGCCTCTGCTCTTGCTCTTCCCGAATAGGCAACTCCACAGTGCAGTAAATGGGCTTTTACCATTCCTTAAGCATTAGTGAGATAACCCACATCATGTCCTTACTTAATACTTCCCAGCAACAAGTAGTGACGAGAACAAAGTTCAAACTTTAAACTGGTTACAAAATTCTACACAACCAGGCAGGTGCCTGCCAATACTCTTGAAGGCATTTTCAGCCTGATTTTTCTCATTCACTCTGCTCTAGCCACCCCAGCTTTCGTTTTGCGCTCCAAAGTATCACACTGTTTCAACCTTGAGTACTAGAGAAAACAGTATCCCTCAGTACTAACACTACACTATACACCAACACTGCATTTCTTTCATGCTACTTTCCACAGGAGAAATTATCCTCTAAACATATACTTGCTATATATGCTATCCCTCCCCAGAATGAAAATTCTGCAGTCAGTGTTGCGTGTCCCAACCCAGGACCACACAGTTCATGCTTTCTTTACACATAATGGTTACTCAATAAATACTTTTAGATCAATTAAAGTTTTGCTTTATTGAGTTTTTTTTTTTTTTTTTTTTTTGGGTACCAGGGATCAAACACACAATCTCACACTTACTCTGAGCTAAATCCCCGGTCCTTACTGAGCAATTTTACAAGCTCTTTGGAACTGAAAATGAAGTCTATTTGCTACTATTGTTTTTTTTTTTTTGTGACACCGGAGATCGAACTCACAACCTTACACCTGCCAGACAGGTGCTTAACCCACTGAGCCAAACTCCTGGCCATAGTTTTTTGAGGCAGGGTTGCACTATGTAGCTCAGGCTGGCCTTGCACCCGTGTTGTAGCCCGAGCCAGCCTAGAACACACAGCGCTCCTCCTATCTCAGCCTCCCCAGGGCTGGGATTAAAGGTGTGTGCCACCACGCCCGGCTAATTTCTGTTGTACTATAAGTAAGACCTCAATTATGAAAGCCATGTCATGCAAAAGATTATGATAATAATCTTTCCAAAACTTTAAAACATAGATTTTGTTTTTCAAAAAAAGTTCTCTAAAAATGAGTCTTGTTTGGCTAAAATCTTACCACGTTCCTGTCTATAAGCCTGCCTTATGACAACGCTCCCACATGCACTGTCTTACAAGAGGAGCAATAACTACCTCTCGTTTTAATTCTGCTACTGTTGTTGATAAGTTTGAAACAAGCTGTGTCACGTTGGTCAGCTGTGCCTGTAGCAACTGGATGGCTTCAGTTTGCCTCTGGTCCTATAACAAAACATTAAGTATTACTTTTCTCTATATTTTACCTACATTACAAATTCAATTAGAATAAATAATCTGGAACAGTCACTAAATCATTTCAAAACATGTATTCATAAGATCTTTTTGAATAAATATAGTAAGCTTTAGCCAGAAATTTTTTAAAAAACCCAAAAAACCTTAAGAATCTGGAACTCCACTCAAACCTTCCCTTCCTAAGCTTTGTCTTGGCATTCACTGCAACAATGCAGAATACTCTGTTAATACAGAAGTTAATAAACATATTAGTTTTTAAACCAATAGAGGTTTTATATCTATAATCCAGCAGATAACCAGATATATGCAAAAGCTGTCAACCTGTTGAACAAGTATTCTTAAGGAAGTTGATAGAAAGATATGTTGAAAACTTATTGAAAAAATGTTTCTGAACACAAAGTAGACTCAACAGCAAGAAAATTTAAAGACTTCTCTTTCATAGCATATTATAATGGTACTTAGGATGTCACAGTCAGGTGCCCAAAACTGGTCATTTCATCAATGATAAAATCCCATCAATGAAGAGAAATTAATAAAAGTTGCTTATCATTCCATTTTTAGGGCTGAATTTTAGAAACTAAAAAAATCAAAAAACATCTTTAAAGTAGCTTTTGCATGTGTATTTTAGAAAATTATACATCACATTAATAGTTCTAAAACTAATTTAGGCAGACTATGGCAGAATGTATGGAAAATGTGGGCTTACTAATGCAGCTGGTAGAAGGTTGGCTGAGGAGGAAAAGAGGTCAGGGAGAAGGCAGAGAATTCTAAAACTCTAATTTTATACCTGATATAAAACATTTACAAACCCATGTATTATTCTACACTAAGTTTTACAAATTTAGATTCAAAAATGTATTGTCTTAGTAAGTGTAGGAGAAGGACACATAAATCTATAATAAAAGGTTTCATTTTTTTTTCTTTGCTGTGATCCCTGGTGGTACTTTCATCCCACTTTATCTTTTAAAAATGTTACAGTGATTCACTAAATTCCATCTTTTCGATTCTGACTCACGATTGAGTTCATAAATTCTAGACAGTTATAAACATTTAAAGGACAAACTATTAAATTTAATAAGGTGGTTAGCACTTCCAATGAAGAAGTGCTGACAATTCCAACAACGCTAACAATACACAAGATCAATGAAAAATATCTACATAAATCTTTGAGGCACAAGACAATACATTTTACATATTAAGCACAAAGAAAATACGAAGGAGAAATCATTGTATTAAAATTGACAAAGAAGGGCCAGGAGTTTGCCCCAGTGGCCTAAGTGCCTGCCTGGCCACTGCCTGGTTCGATCCCTGGTACTGCAAAAAATAAATAAATAAGTAAAAATAAAATAAATTGATAAAGACTTTAAGTATTGTGCTCATGGATCAAAAGATTTACTATTAAGATGTCAATTCTCTAGACTGACTAATTCAACAAAATTCTAGTCAAGATTCAAACAAGGTTTTTTTGTTTTGGTTTAATTTTTAAAAAAACTGACAGGATTATTAAATATAGAAGTGGAAAAACAAACAAACAAACAAAAAACTAATACAGCCAAAACAATCTTGGAAGAGAACAAAGTTTCAGAACCTAACGTTGCTTGATGTCAAGAGTTACTATAATACTACAGCAACCTTATGCTAAGCATAAAGACAGACAACAGACCAGTGGAATAGGCAGGCAACCCAGAGGCTCAAATATATATGGTAAATTAACTTTTATCAAAAATGCAAAGAAAATTCAGTGAAGAAAGGACAGTCTTTTCAACAAATGATGCTAAAACAAACAGTCGCATGCCTTTCCCTTTACAACAACCCTTCCCCAAAAGAACTTTGATCTATACCTTGTAGCACATAAAAATTAACTCAAACTAGAGCATAAACCCCATGTAAAACAAAATGCATTATGTATATGTACTATCTGCACACAAGGAATTATGTGCTGCAAACGTACTGATTTAAAAAGAGAATTTCTCAAAGAAAACAATAGGAAAAGAATCTTTGTGACTCTGTATTAGGCAAATATTTCATATAGCAAAATAAAAACTGGTAAATTAGGCTTCAATAAATCAACAACTTCTGCTGTTAAATCACACTATAAAGAGAATGAAAAAACTAGTAAGAGATTGGGAGAAAATATATTTTGCAAAGCACACCTCTGATAAAGCATGTGTATTCTAAAGATGTAAAGAACTCTCAAACCTCAATAGTGAAAAAAAAAAAAAACAGTAAGGGAAGGATCACAATTAATTAAATATACCGGGCACAGACCCTAAGAGGCAACTAACTAAACTCAACAGTATAAGGCTTACTTACCTCAACATCTTTTAATTTCAACTAACTTCTGAGAAACATACAAAATTTCTTTATTGTGATAAACACATATCATACTTAAAGTTACAACACTGAAATTGTTCCCTTAAAATCAACAAGATTGGGAAGTTGCCACTATTCTCAGTCCTACTGCATCACTATATAGCTCTAAGACATAAGAAAAAAAAAAGTCGTTCTTGTGTATAGTCAGTAAGATTACAGAGAAAACAACAAAATATTTTGAGTCTAAAAAAAGCTGGAGAAAGTTCACTGCATATTCAAAATGTAAATATATGCAATGCTCAAGAAAACTGTCTCTGAAGAGAAGGCTAACAGCTAGACAACTTTCTAAACATGACATCATATTCAAGCTTAATCATCAGCTATCAGGGAAAACATTACTTATCCTCTCTACCAATTAGGTCCTAAAAAATATAATGGATATATACATGAAGTATAAACAGGATTAGAAAAAAACCAACCTGTTCCTCTGCAATTCTTGAAGTATTCTGAAGTTTCACTATTGTTTTATTAAAAGCTTTTTGCATTTCTTCCATTTGTTTTCGGTACCTACAGAGTAAGAATTGATTTAGATTAATTTTTTACTCATTTAGTACGTTCTGATTTTGCGACATGAGAGGTTTTCTTAAAATAAATCTTATTAAGGCTTGTACAATACAGGAAAAGTTACAAAGGTATAATAAAGAGGTCCTTGAAGTATTAGCTACCTAAACTCAAGTCTATGCATCAGTCACTCCTATGTAAAATTTAATGATTTCTATGTTTCCCCTGGGGTGTATACCAGGTGGGGAAAGGCAAGAATAGGTATGAGGTAGCTAAGAGGGCATGTACATACAACACACAATGTGCCAATAAATTATAAATATATATATAAATTAGGTAGAAATTTTCTTTAGTATATAGACATCTTAGCAGTAGTATTTCAGGAAGAGATGAGTGAGAAAATATGGTGTTTCAAGAACTCTAGACATCTGATGTTTAGGTGATTGCAAAGTTAGGAGAAACCCTAGAGACAGATACTGGATATAGTACTTAAAGAATTAAAAGAGTAACTAAGTCTAAAAATTGGAAAATTGTGTTTAGAATTTTAATCACTGCGTAAGTGTACTGGTGCTGCCTCTGGCACTTATAAGTACAAGGGCATAAATGATCACAATTACAGCTGGGATTCTGTGATCTGTATAAGAAAGTGAAAGTTCAAAATCTTAAGCATCCAGTTCAGGCCACTCTCATCTTTACTTACCTAAGCTCTTAAATGACACCTGCTCAATCTCCCCTAACACGTTAAGGTATATATTTCCATACATCCTCTGGGAATCAAACAGTAAAAAGTCACTAAAGTTAGGCAACAGAACGAGAAAGTGTGGTTGGGTTGCAAATGGTTCATGTTTGTAGTCCAGGCTATTTGGGAGGTTGAGGTGGCAGTCTCACTTGAGTGCAGGAGTTAGAGAACTGTCTGGGAAAAATAGTGAGACCCCAACATAGGTACATGCGTGCACAAACACACACACAGAAGAAAGGAATTACAGATAATACAAATTTGTTACCAGCCTAACAATAAGGGTGTTGCATTCCTTCGGTAGTACTTCTATCACTTAGAAAAAGGAAGAAAATCCTGTCACAGATCAGTATTCAAGTAGCCTTCTCTCTCCAACAACAGTTATACTATTAGTACATCATGAGATAAAATTAAATCTTCTCCCTTTACAATCACAGATCATACCCTGCTAGTAAACTTAACATATGGAATGGGCTACGCTAATTCACAGTAAAGCTTACCTTTGGCTAAGCTCTTCCAGATAGCGACCACTGAGAGACATATTAACTTCTAAGGCTTTAATACGATTATTAAGTCTCATAAATACGGACTCCTTTTGGTTTGATCCATGTACAAGATTCCCATTAGCATATCCTAGATCTGTAGAATTTTGTAATTCAGCATAGAAATCTGTAGCTGTTCTCTGCAACCCTGGCAAAAGAGCATCTTCTGGAGACTGTTCTTCCTCTTTTACTTCAGGTAATGAAGAATCCACAGCAGGAGTCAAAATTTGCTTTGGGGTGTCAGTTATGATCATTTTGGTGTCCCCGTGTTCACTGTCTGACACAGTGGCTGTGTTTATAGGTGGTACTATTGTTTCAGATACCTTAGTGATAATCTGCATGGAGGTCTCATCTTCTTTTACAGTAGTATCTGTTACCTCATTAACTTTGCTTGTTTCATAGATTATAGATGGCTTCTCTATAGAACTAAAGCTCTCAGACTTTTTTTCTGTTTCATTATCAAGATCAACAGAACTCTCTTGTGCAATTACTTGTGATGGTATATGCTCTGTTTCATGTTTAACAGTCTCAGATCCCTCTGTTTTAGATAACAAATTGACTTCTGGAGTAATATCTAAGACAAGAGACTGAGAAAGAGTTTGAGAATGACTTGGTTCAAGTTCAATTTGCTCTACTGTATGATTTACCAAATCGCCTTGGTGTGCACTACTCAAGTCATCAAGAGCAACAGTTTCTGTTTCCCTTTCCACATTCTTACTGTCCAATTCTCCACTTGGAGGTTGCAATACTGAGACATCAACTGATTCTGCAGGAAGGAGCACGGATGGCCGAGGTGACACACGGTAATCTTTTCCTTCACTCACAGCAGTTCTGCTACGTTGCCGGTAAAAAGCAATTCTAACTGAACACCACTGATATATATATTCTGAAAAACTAGAAATACAACAGATTGTACTCAGTTCACTGCAAAATATTTGTGTCTCTGACTCAAACCAAGATGATGATTCATCTTCCTGTTCATCGCTGCCCAAAAGGGTCACTGTGGATGGACTTGCCTCCTCCTCTTCCTCTTGAACTAGTTGTACAATGGGACTTTCTTTTTGAGTATCTGGTGTTGATGGCTCTGTGTCATGTATTTCAGTTACATGCCTAGAAACATATATCATAGTTACAAATCACATTAATTAAAAATCTAAAGTTAATAGACATAAAAGACTGAAAATAGAGAAGACACTCAAATGTGGGTTGAATTCTCCCCCTTCAAAACAGTTTCATTGTTAAAATACTACTTAGAAATGGCAACAGAAAATTCATTTATTAAGTGACCAGTCAGGTGACTTAGTCCACTACATTTACCTTATCAAAATTTCCCTTTTTTGATATCTGATTAAGAACTATTTGTAAGTGAATAATTCAATTTTCTGAAGATAGTGTACCTTTCCATGCATAAACATTCACCAAATCTTTACAAACCTTACCCACTCTTGACAGATTAGAAATGAAACTACCCAAGAACCAGAACTAGAATCCAGGATTCTTAATACTTATGAATACACTTTGTACTTGAATATTCTGCTTTCAAAAGGTAGCCAGATTTCTCACAGATAATTTTTCTGTAGATAATGTGAAGAATTCCAACACACACACAGACACACACGGTATCATCTGCTTTAGGAATACCATCTGGTCTAATTTCCTATTATTAAATGGCAAATACTTAATCAATTTAATAGAAATCCTGGCTTATCATAAATCAATAGTGCCACTAACTTTATGCTAACACTGGGCTCTGGAGACTGTCTTTGGGGTAGGGTGGAGTTGGTGGAAACAAGGTTATGAATTACTATTGTTTCTTCCAATATAAAGATAATTTCTGCATGTAGCCTTATAGCACAAATCATACAATCTGAAAAAATAAAGTAATAGTAATACTGAAACAATTATTTTCAACACAAACTTTTCTGTTTTTAAAAATCACTACTAGGAAATGTCTCCGAATAAAGACTGATGTAATACAAGCAAAAGTAGAATTGACAATATCTAAAAGGTAGATTATTTAAGAGTGAAATAATAAATGAATCAATATAGAACAGAGACTGTGCCAGAAATTTACAGCCATAGACAGATAGATACAGGCACTAATAACATTTCTTACATATACAAGTGGTATATCATCTATTATCTACAAAATAAACTGACAGTTAAAAAAGAATGTCTGAAGAAAAAGAAGAAAACTACACTGAACCTGTAAATATTAAGTCATACACAACTATATATACACTCTAATCAGAGCCACACTTAAAAAATACTTAAACCTAGAAAATAAAATAAGTCAGTTTTTTATACTAACATCAACAAGTAATACTCTATCATTAATTTTATTTTCTTCAAAGAACTGTTATATAATCATTAAAAGCAATTTAAAATAAACACATGAGGAAACATTACAAAAAAATTATACACAGATATCTATTAAAAATATCTAACACATGTTCTGATTTTTCTTCAGATCGTTATCTTTTGCCTTTTACTAAAAAAATCTATGCTGCATGTGCCCAACGTGATTAGATATATTACATAAATAATATTTCACCAAATATTCACATCCATGTATATATATATATATTTATATAAAATAACATCAGTTTTGAAAAATAAGACATAGCAAGAATCATTAACTAAAGAAGCCCAGTTATAATATCAAGCATAGTAATCACAATTCCACATAATTAGAAACAACAAGAATGTCTCTAACCCCAATAAATTTCTTAGGCCCTTTGAGGAGTGCAGAACAAGTACGCTATATTTTCTAATTATCCAAAAAGCATCTCCAGTCACTTTCGGGATTAACAAAGAAGAATGTAAATCTCACTATACTCTTTCAAGCACAAAAGTCATTTTTGAATTATTAGGTACTTAAGAATTAACAGTTCAAAGTATACCCCCTGCAGTTCTCATTACCTGCTACCATGAACTATTTCAAATTCAAGTATCTTATTTTCTTAAGTTGAGTTCCTCAGAGAAGGACTTTACATGGAGTAAATTTAAAGAAATATACATTGATTAAATCTACCACAGCGATCCAAGTTACTCAAAGCATTATAAGCTTATTTTCTATTATAGATAACAGAGGCAGCAAAAAACAATAATCTTTTGTACAAAGTATTAAAAAGTGAGAATATTTTAACTAATCTATTTATACATATTTCTGCCCAAAGAGAAAATACTATATGACTCAATCTGAGAAAGGGAACACTTCGTTCTGTGACAAACACATAATTCAAGTACAGTTCTACAGTCTAGGTATTGCAGCTCTCTAAGGACATCACACACACACATATGTTATCAATGCTTTTAAACTGGAACTTACTAAAAACAAGGCTTTAAAAAATGTTCTTAATTACAAGTTTCCTTTTGCTATTTTTTTTGCAAATATTGTACCTGCACAATTATTTGAAATAAGGAAATAATATTCAATAAGGACAAGACTCACAGGAAATAATGAAGATAATGCATAATCAAAACAACAAATGTTTGGTCCAGAATGAAGTGCATTCCTAGCATACATATACACTAATCAGAAGTAATTCATTGGCTCTCAGCAGCCACAGAATGTCCTATGATTCGAAGTTCTCTATAGATGTTTATTTTACACACAAATCACAAGTTCCATTCTTTATACTAGTACACTTAGTGTTCCATTTTAAAAGGAGACTTCATGAACAAAACCATGATTGCACGGAAAACAAAATGCATCAACAACTGGGTCTCATCTTATTAAAAAGTTTTTGCACAGCAAAAGAAATCACCAAAAGAGTGAAATGACAAGCCACAGTGTAGGAATGAATTTTAGCCAGACAAAAGACATATCCAGAACATCTAAAGAATTGAAAACATTCAGACCCCCCAAATTTAAAGACCCAATCCAAAAACGGGAATCTGAGATGAACACACACTTTTCAGATAAAGTACAAATGGCAAATAAATACATGAAAAAATGTTCAACATCATCGGTCATTCCAGAGATGCAAATGTGTAAAACACTGAGATTCCATCTCATTCCAAAAAGGATGGCTATCATCAAGAAATCAACCAATAACAAATGCTGGCAGGGCTGTGGGGAAACAGGAACCCTTCTCTACTGTTGGTGGGAGTGTACACTGGTGCAACTACTGTGGAAATCAGTGTAGAGATTCTTCAAAAACTAGGACTAGAGGTTCCATTTGATTCCCCTTCTTTGTATCTTCCCAAAAGAATTAAATGCACCATACCACAGCGATGTACGCACACCCATGTTTGTAGTTTGTAATAGCTAACTCTTGGAAATAACTCAAATGCTCACCAACTGATGAATGATAAAAAAGATGTGGGTTTTTTTTTAATACAGTGGAGTACTATTGGCCATAAAGAAGGATAAATTTGAGGCATTTATAGCTAAGTGGATGGACCTTGAGGCCATACTCTTAAATGAAATAAACTGAACACACACATGTAAATATTGTATTGTCTCTCTAGTATGAGAAACTAAAAGTGTAAATAAGAACGAGAATGTGTAACAGATATTGTGAAATAGGAAAAAATTGTTCAAAAAGAAAAGGAAACTAGAGGAGGGGAGGAGGAAAGGAAAGAAGGGAAAAGGAAAAAAATTAAAAAAGGATAAAATGGAAACAAAGTTTTATAAATAAGGGGAAGGGAGTTGAAGGGAATTAAGGGAAATGGGAAAAAAAAAATCAAGATATATCATGTACAGTTACAAATTCCCTATGATGAATATGATCATTATGTGTATCTAAATTGTACCAATAAACTTAATAAAAAAATAAAAGAACTCTATTTAAAGCAGTATAACTTACTCAGGTGATGGAGCAGGAGTTGAAACAGGAATTGATTCAGGCATTTTAGGTGCAGTTGTGGCAGTGGCATTCTCAGATAAACTTTTATTTCCTATTTTAAGAAAGATGCCCATGTTGAGTACAATTTTGAAAAGCCATACCATGAATAAAACAAATAAAGAACTTTAGTTTTGTAGGGGAAAAGAAAAAAATGTCAAATATGTTTGCCACCTTGGACTTTTTTTAAAAAACAAAGTTCTTTTAGACAGCAAAATAAGTAATGCATATTTAACTTTTCAGATAAATCACAGATGACTATGAACACTGTATTATCTTTGATGACTAATACACTTTCTAGATGCCTAAAAAGCTATTAAAGAAAATGAGAGGAAATAAATGGATCATTTTTAAGTTCTCATTTGGAACTGTTTTGTTTTTGTTTTTTGTTCTCTTGTGAGTGGGTACTAGATTTAATTGAGAGTTTTCACATTTAGCTACATCTACAACCCCTTTTTTGTGTTTCGAGACAAAGATTCACTAACTAACTAATTTGCCCAGGTTGAACTCAAACTTGTGATGCTCCTGTCTCAAGACTCTGAGAGTACTGGGATTACTTAATTACACATCCAGCATGAAACTAAGTATTTTTCAAAAACAAAAAAAGGCATGATTGTTTCTCTTTGCTAAATAATAGTTGCTTTTCATTCACTTTTCAGTAAAGAAAAACTTTCTATGTAGCAATCTGATACACAAAAAGAAAGCAAAATTGAAGTATTATTAGAGCATAGAAATTTCAATAAATAGACAACAAACAACTAAAAATTATTATTACTGTGGGAAAGTCAAAGACCCACGTAAAATTTTTGTGCAGATAAAATCCTTTCATTAAAAAGAAAAAAAACTTGTGGAATTTAATCAAGCAATGGGTAAGTGAAGACTGTTAAGTTCCTTTGGATCATCTCTATATTTCTAAATGGAAACTCTAATTTTCTTTTTAGCTTATTTACTTGATTTCCCTAACTAGAAGTCCCAGGGAGAACTAGTTACTTAAAAGATCCATAAAACAATTAGGTACCTTCTGTCAAGTCTTCAGTTTTTGCTCCCAGAATATTAGCAGCAATATTCACCATATTTAGAATGGCATCTAAAACAAAATTCAAAATACCAATATACCTAAATATTCTCACATAAATTAATATGAGTAAAAAAACATACACAATGGGATTTATTTATTTTGCCTTTTCCCCCGGCATATTACATTTTTTATTTACCTTACTACTGTAGCCAAATATAGGACACAGAAGTGTAATGCATAAGTTGGAATTATTATATCTAGGAGGAATTTTAGCTTTAAATGTACTTTTTGTTGTAAAGGGTCCCCAAATCTTTTACCAAAACACTGACACATTACTAGATTCAAGTCCAATTCAATGTATAGTCTGTACTGTGACAGGGAGAAAATGTGATGATCAAAACCCGTACTTTAAAACTCAAGTTTCCCTTAAAAGGTCCTACAGTTTTAAACAAACCAAAAAAAAAACTTAAATCAAATTTTTCCCATAATGAGTGATAAACATGAGTATAAATAAAATGGGGAGATTTATTATCCAAAGAAGAAAAATTTGTGTTTTCACTTAACACATAGCATCTATTGGTAACATACTTAAATTTCAAATTGACACAGCATACAAGCAGATTTCTCTATTAGCTTTTAAAAACTAACCAAACTAATGTTTTACGGATCATAAGGCACACCAATTCTTTTTGTGTTTTGGGTAGAAATGTGGAGGGGGATTAATTAAAAGTCAAAGTCATAAAATTCTCAATGTTGTACATAGAGCAATTTATATACTTGGTAATTCCACCTCTTTCTTAGGAGAACTGTTAGATGACAAAGGCAGTACAAACCTCCATAAATATAGACAGTCATATTTATACATGAGGACCACACATGGCAGCACTGCATAAAAGCTGGTGCTGCAAATAGAGAAAATTTCCTCCGGTAATATGACGCAATTTCAAAGCATATTAGCATTTACTCCAATCAAATCTTTCAAATTCTAAAACTTTTCCAGGATCAGGTATTCTTCTCTTATTAAAATACTAGTAAATGGCAGTAGCTATACATTAAGCCTCATAAGTTATTTCCATCCCTAGTCTCCTGTCCTAAAATATATACATGGTTTCATCACACTTTCAATGAAATCCAAAGATGTGAAAAGTAGAAAAAAGATCTAAAGAATCTAGCATATCAAAAAGGCTTGGAGTCAGCTTAGCACTGTCACATGAACCTGATGTAGATGTATGCTGTAGGGTGGGAGAAAAGCAGTAGATCTAAAGAAGTAAAGGTGATATCTGACAGTTATAATTTTGATCTTCACATAATTACACAATTTGAAAGAACAAAATGGTGGTACTCTATTTCTGATTATTAGCATAACATAAAAGGTCGATATAGTCCATTTAAAAATATTTAGATGAAATTTAAATGTCTTGCCCTTTGACCTGTCAAGTAGGTCAACAGAACAGTAGCCCTGATTCTATGTTTGGCTAAAGAGATGCCTCGACATGATAATGACAGCAACAGAAACTCCGCTCTTTTCACAAACCAAGGTAAGTCAGGAATGGAAACTTACTTTGTCATAAATTCACTTTTAATGCCAACTGATACTGAACTACTAGATATGATCTTTTACTCACGCCATTGCCTGAAGTCAAATTTTGGAATGAACAATCTGTACCAGTGATGGCAAACCTTTTGGAGATTTTAATGATAAACGGGCTGCTGCAGCACATGTACCACACCTAAGGCCACCACTGGTCCATACCCTTCTGTGCTTCTAAGTAATACCTTACCTTAGATCTCAAATTTTGAGGCATTTGTTGTTAAATACTTCAATAAAAGAACATGTTATTAATATGTGTAAAGAAAATAGCTTCTGAAAATTATTTTTGAACTTAAATTTTTTAATGATAGCCCTATTATGAAGAAGATCCATTCTTTAACCATCCTTTAAAAATATTACTTATTATCATCACTTTAGGGCCCCAGTTACTTTCTCAATCTAACCTAAAAAAATAACTTCTGCATGTCCACAAAACACTGCCTAACAGTTTATGTTTAGTCTTTTGAGTTAAGCAGCACTATGAATATTCTGACCATTCTCGACTTGCAGCCAAATGCATGACAGCTTGTAACCATAATCTGATTACTAAAATGCTTTTATAACAGGAAAAAGTTATACAGCACCAAACTGCACAACTGCCCCTAACTTCTCTTGGAATAGAAAATTCCTTTGAGTTGGGCACCTTATTCATCCTATGATATAAAGCCATAGAATTCTATTTTGTACATACTATGTACATTTTAAAAATAAGCAAAAATAAATTTGGTTCAAAATTGGCCCATTTTAAGCTAAGACACAAACGTCAAAGTTGAACGTCTACTGCCAAAGACCAGCTCTATTCCTATTACTTCCTCTTTATACCACCTCGGAGGTTATAGGTAAGTCAGGCTCTTAAAAACAGCCCTGATTTCTTCTGAGAAGATGACAAGGATATTAGTAGAGGAGGTGACAGTATTAGGTTAGCTTTGAAAGCTTCATGACAACAGAGTCTTAATATTCTACCTCACACTGCCTCTCTTGAGACATTTCAAGAGGTAGAGATCATTTTAAGCCCTATACCTAGGCTATCTAACATCTTCCCACCTCTCTTGCCTCACTCGCTACAGGACAATTCATCCGATACCTGGAATGCTGATAGGTTAAAAAAAGAAAAAGAAAACAACAACAACAACAAAAACATTTTCAAGGAGACAGAACCAAAAACTTTAGAGCTTAATAAGATTCCATGTCTAATTAAGATGATGAATATATTGGCTGGAAAAGTGACTACAAATAGGAAGATGCCCTCCAGAGTTAGGTTTTAATGACATCCAGGAGTCAATCCCATAAAAAGAAAAAAATAAAACTCAGAGTATTAATATATTCATGGAATGAGACCAACTCTACTCAAGGGAAGTATTTAAAGCCTTACCACTAAAATGACTTCTCTGGTAACCACCAGAAACTGGAGACTTTTAGCCTGCTATTTTCTGACACCCTCATAAAATAAGTGATTCCTCAGAGCTAGTTCAGCATCATTTAAGCTACACAAGAGACAGAATAATGACTATTATAACTTTAAAGAAGAAAATACAATATTAATACCTAGACAGATAATATACCATTTTTTCACTCCTGAAAAACTACACCTATAGAAGTGAAAGAGGTACTTATCATCAAGGACATCTAGGCATCCTATTTAAAAGCTACTAAGCTCCAAAAACTCAGAAGGGTAGCAATATAGTAAAATGAAGTATAACAAACTGATACCAAACAAAGCTAAATGTTGCATAGAGGGATTCTCTTCTTGCAAGTATTTTTAACACTATTCTGCCCATCCCTAAAAACACTCATTGAAGTTCTAACATGTGGAGAAAGACGGAGAGATGGGAAGAAAAGGAACGATATGAAGATAAAAAAGGTGAAATGGTTCTTAATTTTATACATATGAATATAAAAAATATCTTTCATACATATGGCTATAAAAAATACTGGTTGAATATATACAGAGTCATTGTTCACACTGCGATTGGTATTCAAACCATTCAGTTCACTAACATGAAAAGAACAAGGAGCTAGCCTTCTACTTTACCAAGGTTTATTTTTATTAAATTGTTATTAATCTCCAAATAGGAAGAAAACTCTGTACACTTAGTTTTATATTCAAGAACAACATGAAAACATACCCATGCACATTCTAACAGAAAAATTATGAGCTGAATAAATAAAGGTCTTTCTAGTGATCCTTAGTTAGCCTACCACTAGGCTCATATATTACTTTGGGACAATAGCATACTAACCACTAGTTATCTCAGTCATTTTCTTAGTTTACAAAGAATATATTAAATTGCTATTATTACTTTTGGGTTAAAGATAGGAACAGCCTTTATATTTTATAATTAAACAGGAAATAATCCATGTCCATAATTAACAAGTTCCTGTTCACTAGGATTTCACTGATGTACTACCTTTTTAATAATTTTTCCCTCCAAATAAATTCATAGCCCTTTCTTCATGATAAAGAAACTGTCCCCAAATGATTAGAGTAGAAGAAATACTTTTATTATATTTGCATTTTTTAACCTTTTCTTTCTTTTCATCTATTCTTCCTGTTTGACTTCCTCAGAAATGTTTTTTAAGCCAGTATCTTTAGCTGGGCGTGGTGGCGCACGCCTTTAATCCCAGCACTTGGGAGGCTGAGGTAGGCGGCGTGTTGTGAGTTCGAGGCCGGCTTGGGCCACAACGTGAGTGCAAGGCTGGCCTGAGCTACACAGTGCGACCCTGCCTCAAAAAAACCAGGGCCGGGAGTTTGGCTCAGCAGCTTAAGCGCCTGTCTGGCAGGTGCGAGGCTGTGAGTTCAATCCTCGGTGCTGCAAAAAAAAAAAAAAAAGCCACTGTCTTTGAATTAAACTCAAAGTTAAACATTGGCAGTAGAAGCAACCCAAAACTGTACCTATGTCAAAATGAAAAAAATGAGAAATGCTTGAATAGCGTGAACAGGAAACTCCAAAAAACTCCAAAATACTAACTTGTAGCAGAGCCAAGAAGATTTTTTGAAGATTTATCCTCCACTGTATTATAATCCAATGGATAATCTAGAGAGGGAAAAAAAAAAGTAATTATGCCGGGAACTAGTTTAAACAATAAATTTATAAACTTATGACCTCTCATAGTCAACTGACATTTAAAACATTTCATAAGTATTATACATCTAAAACGTGTTCACAAGTCATTTAGCAAAGTAAATAAACCAAAGAAAATGATTATAATGCTTACTAAAATTTTAATCACATTTGTAAGACTTTTATTCAAGCTTTCTATATACCAACCCTTAGTCAATGTCTTCCTTTATGTGAAAACAACAGAAGAGAAACCTTAACATTGTTCAAGCCATGATTTAAGGCATCTTAAAATAAGAATTTGACAGAGAAAAAATGAATAGGTCCAGAAAACTTTCCTCTATCCCTTAAGCTCGTAAGAGTTTCTCAAAGGCTCAAGCCTAAATGTGGTTGTTCTTAGGTTCAGGGCAAATCAAAGTAATTAATGTTCATTTCTACTATTTCAGTTCATTAACAAGCTGAACACGTTCTTGAACCTGGCACAGGATTACAATCATGATTTATAGCACTGATGTTCTCAAAGTGAGTTCCAGTTACAAATAACTCACTATCAGCTTGGAACACAAAACAATGTATAGGGCAATCACGTTAGATGATATTTTTAGGATAAAATTGGTTATAAGGGCTAAAATAAAACAAACTAAAGTGACAACAATCATTGATTTAAATACGATAATCACCCATTACAATTAAATTATAAAAGGAAAAAAGGTTTCTAATATTTAAAATCACTTACCATAGTCCTCATCGAACAGTTCTTGACGTTCTGACTGATACTGTGAATCAGCAATTTCTTCATATTCTTCCACCATGCTAGTGCCAAACACTCTAATAACATCAATTTAATTAAAGACTTTTAATAAAACAAAACAAAGTTATTCAGACTCATCTATTCAAAATCCACAACAAACATCAGTTCTGACTATTATGATGAACACCAGGCCTTTGTACTCCAAAATAATGGCGGTGTCTTACATTTTAGTCATCAACTGTATAAATATAATGACCAAGTTTCTTTTTTAATCAGTCTAAAATGTTTCCATATATTATCATAACAAAATAGCTAAAACAATCACAAAGTGATTTTTTGTTATACTGGCAACTGAACCCAGGGCCTTTGCACTGAGCTATCTTAATGGCCTTTTTTTTATTTTGAGACACTCTCACTAAGTTGCCCAGGGTGTGCTCAAACTTGCAACCTTCCTTATCAGCCTCATAGAGTACTGGAATTACAGATATGCACCAACCACCATGACTGGCTTTATTTTTTAACAAAGAGTATTTTGACATTTTTCTAAAACACATTCAAGAGAAACAAAAGTTTAACAACTTACACTTCTACCTTAACCTCATGTAAGAGAAACTAAAAAAAAAAATTATTTCTTTACTTTAAATGTACTGTATTATGTAACACATAAGAAAAATCTTAGTAAACATATTTTGTTGTTTTACCTTATAAGGCTTAATGGACAGAAGTGCTCTGTTCCAAAATGTGATACCAGCTCCACCTAAAAAATAAAAGCACATGAAATGGGAAGCCAACAGAGTGCCTACAAGGTTAACATAATCATCTTTCTAAAAATAAAGTCCTCATTTCCCCCAAAACTAACACTTGTAAAGTTTTTCTTATTTAAATACTGTATTAATAAGCCATGCTCTTTACTCAATATTGCAAAAGTAGAAGGTTGCTAACCTTTATGTACTTGATGAACATCTGAAGCAAGAGAAAGGAAAAGAAAAAGAAATCAGTTCCGAAGTCTGGATAACATGCCACAAGTACTTCATCAATTTGTAAATCATAATGTATAATTAAAGTATAGAAAGCAATGTACTGTGATGGATAAGATTGTAGTACTCTTCTTTGCAGAAATCAAAAAAAAAAGGTTTAAATTTTTACCATCACAACTAGAAAGTATAATCTGAACTGTAATAAAATAAACTTCAAGCTTACAAAAAGCTAAGCAATCTAAAATACACTGCTGCTATTTTATATCTTAGATACAAAAGCATTCCAAAGCCAATTATCTTTAGAAACAATCTGTGCCTTCTATTATTATATCACAGCCATGTATCAAGTATATATTTGCAGCTGATCTTGTATGTTGATACATATGTAGATGTACATATTTATATACCATACATATATTGATAAAAAGATAAACTAGTATACAAAGAAGTGTTACACATACTTGCATAATAGTATATATGGAAAACATGAAATTTTGATATTCTGTTAATAATTCAAGGATAACTTATGAAACAAAAGGTATTTATCAAATAACTCTTTAATTGTACCTACTAAAAAGTATATATATCAATTCATTTATTAAATATAAGCTATTAAAAAGTAACTTATAGCTATGTGTTTAATTCTTATAGGATAAGGAAAACCAATAGTACTTGACACTTTAAAATGAAACTCGGAAGTAAATGCTTTTAGCTTTTGGACTTATTTCCACCAAAGGGTTTTGTTAGAAACGGATCATCAAAATGTTCTAGTCTCCTACCATAGAAAGAACAGGATAGAAAGTTTTACATGACATTTTTACACCAGCAATAAAATATTCCATTGTTAACAAAGTAGGTGGTATAAAAATGATCCTCAGAACTATCTAATGACATTTTTACTTCCAAAATTAAATATATCACCTAGCAAGTGATTTTTAACATTTTTTCTTTCTCATGGTATAGAAAGTATATCTATGTGTCTATATATCTACATGGTCATTCAACAATTATTTATGTACTCATTTAGAATAAAATAAAAGGTTTTCATTTTCTCTGAACTCTTAAAAGTCACTAACTGAAAATATCAATGTACTTTCAAAAAAAATTTAGCATTTTTATACTGAAAGTAGGAATACTACAAGTTTATCCATTGATAGAAGTCAATTTAATACATGCATTAAAGAGAGATAGTAATATCCCAGAAGACAAAATTAAGTAGCTATTAAGTTCTCACATTTAAAGAAAAGACAGAAATTAGAATCACTGCCATTCTAAGAGGCTATATTATTAACACAATGTTATTTTAAAATATAGCAATTATTTTAAAGCAAAAGGGACAAGAAAGAGGGGAGTAGAAATTCCCCCTATTTTGTTTAAAACCAATTCAAGACTGAGCATTCTACTTGATTAGTTAGTGGAAGAAGCACTGAGAACAGTGTGTTAAAAAGTTTTCTCTATTTAAAACTGGTACTTGGACATAAAATTGCTCTTGAATATACAAAAGGCAAGAGCCATAATAATGTCAAATAATTGCATATTAAAACTGGAATCACTTAAGAATTTTAGTAAGTTAAGAAATTGCCTGCTTTAAAGACTTCAGTGATAGTAAATATTTGAGTTTAAAGCAGGAAGAAATATAGTACTATGAAGATGAGATAATACATACAGACAAAAAAAATTAAGTCACAATTGGAAATTTTATTATCAGTCACAAATTAAAAAGCTGGCCTAGGTTTTAAGTAACACAGAAGGAATGTATTAACATTTTTGCTATAAAATATCCAAGTAAGAACTCTCTCATTAAATGATGTACTACATCATAACAAGCCTCTTAATTTTTCTATAAATGGACAGAGTGACTACATTGTAAATAAGTATGTTTTCATGACAGAACACAGTCCTGTAGGTGTAAACATTACCTTCACATATTTTGCATACATTTGCTCATCTAAAGGGAAACTCTGGACATTCCGTTCATCTCTACCATGGAAAGTACCCAGTTTAATCCACTTATTTGTGGGATATCTAGAAAATAAAAAATATATATATATTCTGTACACTTTTTCCTCTGCAGGTGAACATACTGACTTAACATATTTTAACAATCCATTTGGTTAAATATATTTTATTTTCCCATTAAGTTGACAAGTTCCTCTATACTAGGAAAGAATAACTTGCAAAGTCACTATTAAGAAATAAGAAGACAAAGAAAAGACAAAAGCAGGACAAGGATCTTGCTGAAGTTTGAGAAGGCTCCCTAGAAATTTTACAACAATGTAGTCAAGAGACTGTCTTGGAATGAGAAGAATGACTTTTCACATACTAATAAGCATATGATGACATGAAATATAAATACAAATACTGGTGTAAAATAAATTAGGAAAAAAAACTTTATCATCATAATTGAATTTGATGAATCTTACCATAGGCAGTTGATGGGTTTAAAAGTTAACCTAACATAGAAGTCCAATACTATTATTATTGTTTGAAGCATTTAAAGAATGCTTCAAAAGAGCTCACTCACATTTAAAAAAATACTATGTCATTACTGGCTATGTTCATATAACATATATTAGAAAATTTCAGCTTAGAGACAAAGAAGTTCAAAGAGAAAGGTTAGCAGTAGACTAGCAGATGGAATTCTCAAAAGGTTTTGAGAACTGATTTTGAAAACTATACACACACATCGCTGAGTGTGAGGTAATGGGAGAAACATCATAGGAAAACCTTAATGGTTTAAGGATAATTAAACAAATAATTTCCTACATGGCATATCATGGCATGCAAATGTATTCATGGAATGAATAAACATCCATCAAGGAGAAAATATTAAGTGCTCATTAAAAATGGTATGCTTATAAAAGTCTCAGGATGTAAGAAGTAAAAGGTAAATATATTTTACTACAATAAATAAATAAATGCATAGGAAAGACTGAAAGGAATATATTAAAGTGCTAACATGATTATCTTTGACAGAAATGCAATTCTTTTCCAAGGTCTTTATAATGGTCACTTCTTTTATGATTAAACAAGTACCAAAAATGTCTGAAAATATTGTTTACTAAAAATATACCTCACAATATAAAATAAAATACTTGTGTTTTTAATAACTTTCGAAGAAATGTTAGGATGGAATACAGAATAAGGATTAAAGAAAAGACTTTGAAGTGAGATAGTTCTAGATTTGAGTTTTGATCCTTTAATAGGTTATGTGACCTTGGCGAGCAAGCTATTAATCCCACTGTTTCTTCATTTTATAAAGGAATAATATCAACATGTACTAATAAAAAAATAATGACAAAATTTCCAATATGTGAGACAATATAATGTATTTTTACTAGTCTATGTAAGCTGGCTACTTGTGATATGTATGTATATACATTTTATATATATGTGTGTATTATTTTATATACGCATTCATGATATTTATTTGTGCATGGTATATTTTATGTTTAATCTTCATTTTAAAATATCAAAAATAAAAAGTGTTGATCACTTCCAACTGAATATTATCTTATACTCCACAAAATCAAACTCATTCAGTACAAGTAGATGCAAACAATTGATTACTTTATTAGGTTTCCAACATGGACCTCCTATGCATCTATATTCTGAAACCTTCTTTTTTTTTTTTCCCGGTACCAGGGATCGAACTCACAACCCTGTGCCTGCCAGGCAGGCGCTTAATACATATTATTTTCTAATAAATTTTTCCTTTAAAAAACAAAAATAATATAATGTGGTTATAATGTTTTAAGCATTCCATAAGCAAACAAAAGAAAAGTGATTAACAAGAGCCTACATCTGTTATTAAAAACTATTATTAAAAAAATATTGAAGTCAAAAGTGACCTATTTTTAAATTTTATTCTAAAGGTCCAACATAGGCCTATTAAAACCAGCTGTTCAATTTACCTGTCACTGATAGAAACCAGAAAGTCTTTAGGAGTAGAAGAAAATAATTCATAATTTGCAATATCAAGTTGTTTTACTTGAATTGGTTCACAAAGTTCAATAACAAACCTTCAAAAAGAACACAAGACAATCATTTAGGTAAACCATTCAAAATAACAGTTCATATTAAACATGACATAACAATATGCATAAACTAGACATCCATTAAAAGTTACTAAAATGTAATGAAGGAGGTCGTAACTTGAGTTATCCATAAGGGAATCCATTTAAGTATTTAGCAAATATATCATTAGTGCGAAAAAAGCTAAATAAGATACTGATTTTGTCCCATCATAGTTTACTTTAAGATTCTATTTTAAATAACAAAGTATATTTGAGAAGAAATTACTAAGAACAGTCAGTGATAATGAAACTGACTAGTCTAGTGGATAGTTTGGAAAATACCTGCATATTATCTGAAAGGTATCAAAGCCTATGATTTAGCAGTGAACTCTTAAGGACACATGACTCCAATGTCCACCTTTGTATTTAGTTTGCTACACTGAAGCACAGTGTATAAAAGCAGGAGAAAAAGGTTCAATATTTGGTAGAGAATTAATTAATCAGCTACAGCCTACTTGGACAAGGAAATAATCAGTACCTAATAAAACTGGTACTATAAGTTATATACTTCACTGATATAAAGATCCATGTATGTCAAGGAATTTAAAGTAACAGAAGCCTAATCTGTAATTGTGGGGAAAGATGGTTTTAGAGGGAGAAATAATAAAGATGAGTGTGAAGAAACTTTTGGGAGTGATGAATATTCTCACAATCTTTATTGTGGTGATGTATAAAAATGCCAAAATTTATCAAATTATATACTTTTACATGTTGTAGTTTATTTTATGTCAACCTTAATAAAGCTGCTTTTAAAAATGGTGGTGGAAGACTGGGGTCATAGTTCAGCTACAGAGCATACACTTAAGGACCTAGATTCGGTCTCCACTATCAAAACAAAAAATGATGTTAGAAACCTATATTTGATGTGCAAAGATACCACAAAAGTTCTGGCTTAAGAAACAAAAGCATTCCATATATATAAAATAAAAGTCCACATATTAAGGAATTTGGGGAAAAGAAATATTCCGACATCTAGTATTCCTTTAATAAAATGTCAAATGAGATTTTACATATCAAGAAATGCTGAGCAAATCAGAAGCATTAAAATTAACATAGTGCTTAATCTTGCAGAGCAAGAGAACTAAGTTTCAAAAGGTGAAAAATAAAAAAGTTTAAATGGAAGTCAGAACATGTATCTGTCTTTCTTCAAAGCCTAAGCATTTTTCATACTACTACAACATTCTAGTGTCAGAGTAAGAATTAAGGAAGTCAGACTTTGATTTGAGTAAGTTAAATTCAATTTCAATTTCAATATACTACACAACTACTTATACATCACAAACATTTTTTTTCCTTTTTGAGACAGGGCCTTGCTATGTAGTTCAGGCAGAACTCAAGCTCACTATGTAGCCCAGGATGGCTTCAACCTTGTGGTGATCCTTCTGCTTCAGCCTCTTGAACTAAAAGCATGCACCATCATCCTTAGCTTGGGTCAGGAATTTTAAAAGATCAATGGCCAGGTGTGGTGGCACACATTTGTATTCCTATCACTTTGGGAAGCCAAGGCAGGAGTACTACAAGTTCAAGCCCAGCCTGGGCAACTTAGTAACTTCTAGATCCTGTCTCAAAATAAGTAAAAAGGGCTGAGGATATAAACTCAGTGTGAAGGCTCTGGGTTAAACCCCCAATATCTCAAAAAAAAAAAAAAATCAACAAATCAGTCAATCAAAGTAACAGATCTGAACATAACAGGAGTTTGATTTAAAAAAAAGAATCAAAATTTAAAAGATACAGTAAGGAAGGAAATTTATAAACTTAAATGTGTGTAATAGATAATTTTTTTAAACAAAACTTAAAAGTTCAACAGACTAGGCCTAAAGAATATGGAAACTTAAGTTTTAAGCAGAAATTAATGAAAGAAAAGACAAACACATGGAAAGGCAATCAGTAAAGCCATAATAGGCAAACCTCCATGGAGATTTAAGGAAGAAGAACAAACAATAGAATTATTTTAAAAAAGAAAAATCTCTAAAGCTGAAAGGAATTTAAACAAACAATGTAAAAATTTTCACTATAAAACTTTGAAAGATAAATTCCTAGAACAATTTATCAACACTAATGGAAGAAATAGAAAACCTGTATAGTATCACAATTATTTCTTCCTAATTATAAGTCATTGTATGCACAAGCTTCCTAACAGAAATACTGCTTGCCAAAACAAAAGGTTACGAACAACCCAAAATATCCACCAAGTGCAGACTAGTTAAATCATGCTATCCCCATATGAAGGAATTTTATGCAGTGATCAAAAAGACTGAGGAAGGTCTCTACAAATGGAATAAAGAGATGGCCAAGATATTTCTAAATTATAAAATAGTTCAATGTGAAAACAGTATGACATGTTAACTTCTGTAAAAAGTGGGATATAAATAAGAATATACATTTGCATATTTGTATCCTTATAAATATACTACATATACTATTTTTTACATTGAATGAATTTATAGCTTAAGGCTAAAGTGTTCTGTCACTGGATTGAATTAACAAACTGATGAGACAAAAACAAGAGTATAGATACAAACCAGTACTTATATGTTAGGGAATCTTATGATAAAGGTAGCATTATAAATCAGAGAGTAAAGTATGAATTATTAAATAATTATCTAAAAGAATAATCAGGAGAAGGGGAATGAATACCTCCTACAGACAATACAAAAAAAAAAAAAAAAAAAACCCAAAGGGATTTTGAAACGTGAAGTGCAAAATGTTTACATTTTATAAAATGTACAAAACACTATCTTTACAATCCCAAAGCAGGGAGAAGCTGGGCGTGGTTGCACACGCCTTTAATCCCAGGACTCGAGGCTGAGGTAGGTGGAGCGTTGTGAGTTCAAGGCCGGCTTGGGCTACAATGTGAGAAAGGCCAGCCTGAACTACATAGTTCGACCCTGCCTCAAAAAAAACAGAACCAGGAGTTTGGCTCAGTGGCTTAAGCGCCTGCCTGGCAGGCACAAGGTTGTGAGTTCGATCCTCAGTACTGAAAAGAAAAAAAAAAAAAAAAAAAAAAAAAAAAAAAAAAAAAAAAAAAAAAAAAAAAAAAAAAAAAAAAAAAAAAAAAAAAGGCAGGGAGAGATCTGATTTTTAAAAAAATGTAAGAGACAAATTCAACTATATTAAAGTTTAAAAGCTTCTACTCATTAAAAGAAACTATGAAGAAATTGAAAAGACAATCCATAAAATAGTGAATATATGCATAATATATAGCTAACATTTAATCTAGTGTTACATTTCATTTTGTAACAAACTGCTAAGTTATGTCTAGACTTTTACCAGGCAGTAAGAAAAAAAAAAAGAAAAACAAATGTTTTTCTAGAATTATTAACATGATATAATAGGAACTAAATAAACATCAAATCAATAAAAGGATAGGAAGATTCAATATCCTAAAATGTCAAATATCCCAAAATTCATTTAGAGTTGATACAATTTCAATGAAAATGCCAGCATGAGTTTTTATGGAACTTAACAAGATGATTTTTAAATTTAAAAGAAAAAAAAATGAAGAGACATCAAGAATGAGGACCTCGATGAAGAATATGAGATATATAAACTTCCTCTATCAAATACTAAGACTTAGAAAACTATAGTTAGTGTAGTTTTACTGTAACTTAGATGGTCAAACTACTTAAATCAAGCAAAATCAGTTAAAGATGTTCTGAGGTTCCTAATGAAAACATGCACACCTAAATACAATAATAAACATACATTACACAAATACATGCTCTCTGAAACACTGGTGTCATATTATGATCACTTATTCTGCAAACCATAAAAAGGCAAAATGACTGCTTCAAATGACTTCATGCCAGCATGTTTTTGCTTGACGTACAAAATATTAGAGCATAAAACTTTGAAATGCCACTGACTACAGACTTTTACAAATAAAAACAGAATCTCCCAATAAATAGTTATGGTCTCAGATAATCATTTCTTCAAACTCCACTTACAGAACAAATGACCTAAGGAAAAAGTAAGTTTTACAGTAGAGTGTTTCTACGAATAATTATAAACTGGCCAGTGATCATCCCTTATTACCAACAACAGTTTAGTTCATTTTCTAGTTGAACCTACAGGTACATGTTTCTGAAAGAAGTGAATCCAAGAGTGGCAGAAAAGAATAAATGTTATCTTCAAGGTTTGAAAAATGCCTTAAGTATTATATATTTATTTATTCTAGTAAATTAGCATAATAGTGGGGATTTTCCCCAATTATTAATCAGGAGCATTTGAATAATGAGGACATGTAATAAAACCTTGCCTCAACCCCCCAATAAACAAACAAACAAATAAATAAATAAGAAGTTCAAAAATTGTTAAATTAGGGGTACGTAGCATTTAAAGAGCCTGGTTATACCTAAACTAACTAACTAAATTAACTCCGGCGTAATCTTGTCTCAACTCTAAATATATATTTCTTCTGTCATGCTAAAAGAACCTCTTCAAGTTGCTTCCATTTAACAACCCAGAAGAAATATGCTCCTTTTAAAGCATTATGACTCCCTCATTTGCCATTTCTCATGACTCCTACAAGACTGAGCTTCAGCACTACCTCCTCAAAAAGTCCTTGTGAAGTTATGTATCTCTTTCTAAAATACCCTTTCAATAGTATCTTTTATAACATTTCATGACTGTTTAATCAGGTCTGTCATTGTTTGATTTTTTCTCGTCTCCTGGGAAGAAAGATATTTTGTGTTCAATCTGCATAGTTCTAACACTAATCAATCACAAACATTTATTAAATGATTATACGAATAAATCAATCTAACCCTAATAAAAAGCTTAGCATAATATGTACATGTAGAATGTACTTTTAAAAAATTTGTATTACTTACCAAATTTTAGTGCTGCATGGATTCAACATATAAAGGTCCATATTTTCTATAAGAATAGCAGATGTGCTCTGTTTCAAAATGAGAAAATGAATATATCACTTACAGAAAAATAATGAAATTATTCCAACTCTAAATATCCTAAGACTTCTCTTTTAGATTTTAAAGTATACCTAAGCCTGAAATACTCATGGGGGGCATAAAAGTGACAACATTTATCAGTTAAGACTATGGCATTAAATTATTCTTGTAACAATCCAGTTAAAATTCAATGTCTGCTACTGTAAAATAATTTTCTATTACCTATTTCCTTTTTAAATTTTCACAAGGTTTTAAAAGTAAAATAACAGGATACAATAAATATAGTGACTAACATAATGAAGAATACAACAAAATATTTTGAAAGGCGTAATTCTACACTTAGTGAATTAGGCAAACAGCTCACATTAAAATGTAGCTCCCAGCATACCAAGTTACTAGTTTGTGATATTTACATAAAAACAATTAATAATGAAGTACCTTGGCTTCTGGATTAGCTGCCAAAATTTTGGCACCACATTCTACTGAGGCATAATTATTTCGATTTTTCTGGACCTTTTTGGTGGCATGTGGCCCTCCATTAGAAGATGGATGCAATGACTGACCTATAGACAAACCTCATTATTAAACATACATATGATGATTATGATTGAAAATACTCCCAGAAATAAAATGATCTTAAAAGAAACAAGCTGTCTTCCAAAGAATAATTAAGAAGATGATTAAGACAATATTTTAAAAAGCCATGAGAATTTCAAGATGCTTCATTCTAATCACTTAAAACGTCCCCAATGAAAATAAACTACCCACAGAAATGACTTATGTCTAAGTACTATAACAGAAAATGAGCTTAGTCCATGGAAATAATTTGAGTATATGTGACCCCAATACTAAGAATTCTTAATTCTGACATTTATTCTACAAAACGAAAAAATAAAAATCAAAAACCACCAAAACAAACCAAAAAACATTTACTTTGCATATACAGTTTAAAGCATTCTGACTCAGAACTTTCCCTGCTTCAATTTTCCTTGTACCAAGTGAAATCACGGCTATTTTATCTCATTTTATCCTCAGTAGTTTACATGACTTTTAATTAAGATTAAAATTGTATATAGTTATATAAAGGTAAACGATATATAATCAGCAGCAACATTGTAAATTTTACTTTTTTCTTTTTCCACTTCCATAACTTTCTTCTTCCATTCATCGAATGTTGGTATATCCTCTGGATCTTTGGGATTTACTGCAGGTGTAGCATCAGTGTCTCCTGGTTTTATAAAATCAGAACTCTGAAAGACATGCCAAAAAATAAACCAATTTCGAACTTCAAAGAATATAGACTAATAAGTTTAATTTTATAATAAATGATATTTATAAAGTTTTAAGTTAGACTTCCTTTAAAAGAACTGCAACCATTTTTATCTAAGCACTGCAAGATGTATTCCTTCATGTTAGTGACATGTTGTTCAAAAATGAGACAAAACTGCATTGGATACTAAGCAATTACTCATAAATGATACAAATTAATATTTGGATTTTTAATCTATCTTAAAATTTTTGTACTTAA
The DNA here is from genome assembly GCA_004363535.1 of Dasyprocta punctata. NCBI lineage: Eukaryota > Metazoa > Chordata > Mammalia > Rodentia > Dasyproctidae > Dasyprocta > Dasyprocta punctata. The sequence continues at coordinate 27,789 of RJWM01007597.1, read as the reverse complement.
GGTTTTATGGAAATACTATACATCTAAAAATAGCTTCCTTTAATAGGTACATTACCTTAACTTAGATTTTAAGTAGATGCAGCATAAGTACTATATACTATTATTATTGAGAAAGACATCTTTATGACCCACATTATTATAGTAAAAGGATTTAACAAGATGCAGAATGCATAACAGATAAATTTGACAACACTAAAATGAAAAAAAATTTAAACCAAAATACTAACATTAAAATGAAACATTTTAAAAATCAAAATACCAGAAACTACATGAAACAATAAATAACTAGAAGTATCTGCAATAAACTCAGCCAAAGAGGAATTACTGTAACCTAAACAATGCCTACAAATCAGTAAGAGGGAAGAGAATAAAAATACATAACAAGACCAGCAAAAAGCAAATACAATCTCAGTAATAACCATGGAATACAAATGAAAACAAGATGTAAGTTATGCCAATCTGATGGAGGATAAAGTTTGACAGTCTGGCAAAGTACTGTATCTGTTCAATCATGGGAAATTAGTTCAAGATACTGATCTGTGAAATGCTGAGCACTTATAAGAAGCCTCATAAACACAGGTGGTCCATGACGCTGTTTGCAGAATGAAGTGTAGTTAGCTTTAAGTGCACATACACTGAAAATTGGTGAGAAGACCAAGTGGAGAAAAGAATACACCAAATTTAAAAGGAATAAATGTGGATGGGCTGTGCAACACATCAAACAACTCTTTAATTCTACACGTTTTGTTTTTAAGTTCATGAAGAGGTCTTCTTATCTTTTATTTAGTTATTTGCAACCTGAAGCAGGCTTCAATTTAACAGTTTCCTAAACTCATAGAAGACCTTAGAAAAATATAAAACTGTTTCACTGTAAAAATCTTGTCTTTATTCTAAGAAAAATACTCTGAAATGTATGTCTAATTTTATTCTGCACATACATAACAAAAGGTAGAATGTCCCTTGAGAATAACTCTGAAGAATAAGTTTAGCTTGGTGCTATTAAATTAACATATTTTTGAAAAGCTTTCAGAATAGTTACAGCTTCTATATGTTCTCCAAGACACAGCTTAAATAAGGACATTAGGTATGTGGTGTCAAATAGTTGGTACTGGCTGAAAACCATTTAATTATCAATAATCAAAGAGCATTCATACATAGAACCACTTTATGTGTATATATTATACTGGAATACTATACTGTATCATGAAGCGACTACTTGCTCTTAAGAATCACAGTTTATATCAGTTCCACAAGTTATTAACTACTTAAACTTCCTAATTTTATGGTCAGCAAATTATTATATGTGCTGCCGAAGCAAGCACTATGGTTAGCAAATTATAAAATTAGCTAACAACAAAAAAAGCATTATGTAATAAAGTAAAAGATGGTGCAAATTATGTACCAACCTCATTTTTTAAATTATCGGAAGCATTCAGTGCAGATTTTGGATTGTCACCACCTTGTTCATTCGCTGAAACTTTTGATTCAAATTCTGATTTTGTTATCTTCCCTTTGCCATGTGGAGATGACACATTTTCTATATGCTGGCCAACAAGACTATTTGAAACCAAAAGACAAACAAATTTTAGCAGTTAACAAGTTTTTAACAATCTAAATTGTTATCTTTATACTAAGTAAACCAAGAAAAGAACAGAGATCAGCCTTCTTTCTGTCAGAAAATAGAGTTAAGTGCACACCAAAGTCCATTCAAACAGGGCACTACTGTCATTACCAAGTCCTATCAAGGAGAAACCACTATTTGCTCATACCCACCTTTCAGGTGGACTGACAAAGGAAGGCTGTTGAACTGAAGCATCTGTGTCTAGGGCCTCACCAACATCACAATCGGTTTCAGACTGTTCAGTTTCACTTGGCTTGGCAATAGGGACAGTACCAGATTTTTCTATTTCCCTAAAAGAAAAAACAAAAATGACAATCTGGTCATTTAATGCACCTAACATAAGGCAATTAACAAATGCTATTAGTGCTTTCCAAAACGTAATCTAAGCCGAAGAAAGAAGAATGCTTTACAGTTCTGCAGAATGTTTTCAAGAATTCATTCATTTGAAATCATGTAATAACTACTGATAGACTTGTTCAGTCCTCAGCTTCTAGGAAAGTAATGACCAAATTTTGAAACCACATCTTATAAATTAGTATTTGGCCTTACAAAAAGATTTCAAAAATTATTTTAAAAATTACTATATTTGTATACTCTCTAAAGTTAAATTTGTTTTATTAATTCTACCAACATGAGAGTTACTGCCTACAGTATCAAAACTCTTATCTCCAAACATTTCATTGAAGTTCTAAGGCACTTTAAGAATTTCACTTTAAAAAATATACTGGCTTGTTTCTTTGTCTCACCTCCCTTTTCTTATCAGTTCTATTTAATATAGTGGGAGAACAGGATACATAGTTCATGTATTCAGTAACTGTTTCTGAAGTATTATTTAAGAAATTTAAGAATTTAATAAATTTTAAAATTATTATTTCTAAATATGTATTGTTTCCATTTCCCTTTTTGGGAAAAGTCTCTAAATGGTAATTGTAACATCCCTTTCATAACTCCTTTAGCAAAGACGACAGATGGCGAACCATTTAGATCTTTCAATGATAACAAACAACCGGCTGTGGCACACGTGTCATCGGTTTACTACCGATGGCCTAGGCCTTTACATTCTCAAGGAAGACAGGCATTGGAAACAGCTTGTAAAAAAAAGCAATGATTATAATAATGATATTAACTGACACATTTATTCTTTCCACATGTCAGATATTATTCTATGTATTCTATACTCACTTCTTTAATAAGGAAAATCTTAATGTAGTAGTAAGAGAAAGGCATTTTGTTTTGCTCTTTGGATTACTGCTTGAAGGAGCTCAGGGGAGTAAACAACTGAATTTCTAAAGCAGAGATGACTTAAACTTAAATTTGCATAAAGACATAACTATGAATGGAATTCCCATGATCCTTAATAGAAATGAATAATCTGATAGTTAAATTTTTGATAAACATGAGGAAGATTGCCAAACACCTAAGTAGAACCCCATTTTGCCTGTAGAACCCCATTTTGCCTGTACTATGGACAGGTTTCCCGAGTAGGATGTAATCAATTTCACTGAGTTAGGCAGCTAAAAAAATAAATAAAAGACCTCATAAGAACCCATTCAGAACACATAACACACAGATACTATTAAGTCTGCTGTATAATCTAGACTTCAAAATTGAATATTAAGCTGCCACATCCTATAAAGGAAGTTTTCATCATTAACTAGGGACTTTTTTCCCTTTGTAATGACTTACTCAAGCTTTGCAACTGGAGTGATTTCTGAGGTAGATAAGCTGGAAGTATTTTCTACATTTTCACTGCTTATGACTACACTGGAAGAGCCTTCACGTAAATCAACTGCAGAGAGTGTCTCAATCACAGGTGGTCTTAACTCTTTTGACTCTGTATTCTGTTAAAATAAAGTTACATAAAATAAAGGTAAACAGTGAGAATAACAAAACATCTCTTTTGCAGAACAAGAATTTACATAAAGCTGAAAAATGACCATAAATAAGAATATTCACTAAAACATACTTTTATAAAAATCCTTTCTTCTAACTACCACTAAGGGTATATATTTCACACACAAAAAAATAGCATCTATACATTTTCATAGTATTTAAACTAGCATAAAGAGCTTGCCTTTCTCTTTTCCTACTTTTTACTGTGCATCAGAAACTACAAATATTTCCCTCTAACTGTATGTAGAAGACTTAATAGCAACTAACAAATCGTATAAATATACAAGACAGTACAACACATAGTCCTTGTTCCTAAGCAGTTTAGGAAATGGTGTGTATCAATAAACAATAATATGAGACACATGTGAGTGACATTATAAAGTAATGATTCTTCGTATTCCTTAAGTCTTGAATAATGCTCTGGGACATGCAGTATTCCAAACACAATCCGAAATCTACCTTACACTTCTTCTCATTTAAAAACCTCTTATAGGCAGCAACTCTTCCCCCACAGTCAATGATAAATAGAATTTCTTAATTTTTTGGTTTTTCTTAGACAGGATATCACTATATGTACTTCTTTGGACTCACAAGGGCTAGTAAAGGACAAAACTAAAACACAGACCATACAGTGAAGAGAATACAAGGCATGATCATGTGCATTACTTCTGTTGAAAAATTCACAAATATAAACTTCGCATATTTATGATGGAGGCTTTGAGACCTTTTGAGAAAAAGGTCTATCATATCACTAGATAGTATCACTTTAACACTATATTCAAAAAATTTTAAATGAGCCATTTTACATTCTGTTTTCTACCCAAGTCTTCAAAAATCATGTTTAACAGTAACTCTCAATACAGAATAGCCATATTGCAAATGCTCAATAGCTCTATGTGGCTATTGTACTAAGCAATACAGGTAATATAAGATGCATCAAACACCTCATTGAGCATGAGTATATCATGATAAAGAATCCAGAAAATGTATGGCAGGACTGTTCAGGATAATCATATAATTTGAAAGATTACAGGTAACACTTTTCTCTTACTCCTATGCACAAATCTTCAACAAATGTCTTCCAAAATCCAATAAAATGAAATTCACTTTACATTCTTAGATAGCTCAGCAAGTTATAAAACAGCCCTAGCTGTATTAACAAAAAAGAAACATAATTTTCTCATTCTGACTTTAACATTTTTTTCTAATATCTGAGATACTAAATTTTTCCTAGTGTTTCTGCCCCCATATCAGATATCCACAGTTTCTACAGCTATTTTTGATATTAAATTGGTTCCAGATGTTTCAACATTCTGTAAGTTTACAGTGGACTTATTCTAGTTTTTAATATCTTTCATAAACACTAGTGCATGACATGAAAAAATGTTCTACCTATTAACTCATATTTTACATATGTAAAAACATTCATATTAAAATACTGTTCTCTATATAAAATGCTTTCTTTTGTTGTAAAGGAAACAGGTTAGAAAAAAAATCTATCTAAAAATATGAAGACATAAAACATACTATGAGCCAAAATGAAACCAAGGAGAAGTTAATTCATACTTTTTTTTTTTATCTTGAAGAGAATAAAACCAAACCAAACCAAACCAAACAATGAAAGTGATACAGGACTTCAAAACAAGATAATAAGAAATCAATACTGGCTACCATAATACATCTTGTTATCTTCAAAATAGCTGCCCACACCATCAGACATAATAAAAATCAAACAAAACAGAATAAAACTGAACAAAACAGAACAATAAAGACAATACAGGACTTCAAAACAAGATAATAGAAAATTAATAATGGCTATTAGAATGCCTCTTATTATCGTTGTTATCTTGATTTCCCATGCTCTCTTGCTATTTTTGAGATATCTTTCTTTTCGTGATCACTAGCTGTAATTCTGTCTTCAAAATCTGAAATTCTATCCTTTCCTTTGTTCTATCTGTTGCATATACTTTCAATAGCAGTTTTAAGCTCCTGGGTCTCTGTTTGGATCTGTTTCATGGATTCCATTTCTCTATCGTCCAGCTGTCCAGACCATCAGGCACAGGCATGTAAAATTAACCAAACAATACAAGAACTAAGTTGCTTCTTTACTTCAGTTGTTATCTTTTCAGAAATTTCAAGTGTGACTTCTAATTTCTGCTGTGTCTGTGTCTCCTGAACTTGTTCTGTGTGGGCTGGAGATCTGAGATTGCATTTTACACCTTCATCTTGACATTTTCCTGTAATCCTCTAAATAAGCCCAAAGCTGCATCCCAGGTGCTTTCTGCATTGGCTGCCTGTCCCTTGGTGTAGTGGATTTGACCAGGCACCTGGGTTCCTCCAATTTGGGGTTCCTGGAGTGGTAGAGAGCCATGGGGCGATGGTTTACCGATGCTCCCCTGACAGCAGCAGGAGGCATGGCTTCTTCTCTAGGCCAGTGCTGGGCTCGCCAGATCTCTCTGGGCCACTGGTGTGTGGCTGTGGGAAGTGAATTCTTTCTACTACCTTTGGTTCAGCTCATATATTTCTTTGTTGATTTTCTGTCAAGTTGATCTGTCTCTCTGTGACAATGGCATACAACTGTGTTACTGCTCATTTGATTTTCCATGTCTACCACTGTCTTATATAGTTGGGTGCTCCTGTATTAGGTGCATATTTATTTATGACTGTTACGGCATTTGTGCTGTCTCCAGATATCTCACTGACCCTGGTCAATCTTGTGTTATTCTTCTTTGCTTCATCTTGTAGCTGTTGGATTGATTTCACATGCTCTCTTGCTATTTTTGAGATATCTTTCTTTTCGTGATCACTAGCTGTAATTCTGTCTTCAAAATCTGAAATTCTAACCTTTCCTTTGTTCTATCTGTTGCATATACTTTCAATAGCGGTTTTAAGCTCCTGGGTCTCTGTTTGGATCTGTTTCATGGATTCCATTTTTCTATGTTGGGCATTTTTGTTTCCACCTTTTTCTAAGCTCACCTATTCTCTTGTGTCTTCTCTATTATCTTTGACTTTTAGCATCATTGCTTTTTGTACGTGAGAGATCATTTTCTCTACAGCCTTTTCCAATTGCTTTTTTCACTTCTGTTGTTATCATTTCAGAAAGTTCCAGTGTTTGACTTCCAAATTCATCCACCTCATTGAGTTCCAGGTCTGTCCTGGGCGGGCTGGGGATCGGGGGCCACACTCCACCGCTGTATCATGTCATTCTCCACCTTCTCTTTTTTTCTTTTATTTTGTCTTCTATGTTTAACTCATACTCGTACTTTAGAGAGAACAGTCAAATGTATTATAAATGTGTGACTCTAAAAATCAGTACTATAAGGAAGTAAATAATAAAGTCCCACTGTACAGTAATTAAAAATGAAAAAATAATACACAATACAGAAGCCAAATAGGTATGCTTGTGAAGGAGTTTGAAAAAATATGTTAAAAACCAAAGCAACATAACTTACTTGTACATCCACAACAGGCTCATCTTTTAATCTGTTTTCTTCTGGAGGAATTGGTAAATCTGAACTCGGTTTTCCTGGTAGCTCGGCATTTACAGGTACATTTCTTTCATGCTATAAGGCAATAAAGAGAAAAAGACTAACTGATAAAATTATTTCAAAAGAGTTCTCTAACAACAATAAAGACCATCTCTTTCTACACTAACACCAAGAAAAATCTTGTACACATTTAACTGTAACTATGGTTTATATGCTTATTAGCTTATCCTGCATCCTCCTACTTTCCAATCTACTTTAAATGTACAGTACGTGAGCTGAAGAAACTCCTCTGACCATCTAATGAACATTTTAATCCTATCGATATTTATCATAGTAAATATTCTACATGCCTAGCACTTCAATATTTGATAAATGCAAGGATATACATCATTGTTTCATCTCATTTTTACTACTCATACTCAAGTTAGGATTTCTAATGCCTTTATGTCTTTAAATGTGTCTTCTTAGAATACAAATTTCATAAAAACAAAGCCGATGTTCATTTTATTTTAGCCTATCTATACATTCCAGATATCTAAATGTTTGCTAAAAAGAATATGCTTCCCTTTAGTACTTTATTTGGTCTCCAAATACCTCATCAAAGAAGAAATTAGATTTAAGTTCCATAGGCTGTAGGTAAAAACATAAAATTATAGTTTTCTGGAAGATAAATATCTAGCAAATCTTCAAGATTTTAAATGCTCTATCTCAGAAATATATTCTACATAACTTGACAAATCTCTTCCAAATATTGTGCTTAAAAAAAAAAGCATGCAAATGTGTTGTAAATATGTGCACTGATATACGCATTGTATCCTTGTACACACATGCACAGACACATCTGGGAAATAATGCCTAAGTCCATCAAGAAGGATAAAATTAATAAACTATGATTTATCTATGTGATATGTGAAAATGCAGTCATTCAGAAGAACACAGCAACATGTGAGACATGATCTTGGAAGATGCAAATAAATTTGTAGAACATTTATAAGACATTTTAATAGAAATAATGCTAGTTTATATATTTACAGCCCTAGAAAATGATATGAACATTTTTATAAGCAATTGTTAACTGTAGCTTCTTTAGGAAGGGAAGTGGTATATCAGTATGAACATTTTACAGTTAGTATAAGTTACTTCTATAATTTTAAATACACTGAAGTTGGAGGCAAAAGGCAAAATCTAGTTAATATTCATCTTTATCGTTTATTTCCTTAACTTTTTATTTTTTTAAATTTATTTATTTATTTATTTATTTTTTTGCGGCACCGGGGATCCAACTCATAGCCTTGCGCCTGCCAGACAGGCGCTTAAGCTGTTGAGCCAAACTCCCAGCCCTAGTTTTTTGAGGCAGGATCGCACTATGTAGCTCAGGCTGGCCTTGTGCTCACGCTGTAGCACAAGCCGGCCTCGAACTCACAACGTTCCTCCTACCTCAGTCTCCCAAGTGCTGGGATTAAAGGCGTGAATCACCATGCCCAGCTCATCTTTATCCTTTAAAATGATAAAATACTACATGATTTAGAGACATCACATTTTTTTGGATGCTCTCTATTCACTGTATCTAATATATAAACTACAAAACTATCAACTACAAATTCGCCTTGTAATACTCGATTTCTAATAGTTTCTTATTTACAAGATTGGGGTTTCTTTAGAAATCCTTTAATTGCTCACGGTATTAATAAGAGAGCACTAGTTGTGAATGGTGGTACATGCCCTTAATCCCAGCATGTGGGAGCATGAGGAAGGAGGATCACAAGTTCAAGACCAAACTGGGCAACTTAGTGAGACCCTTTCTCAAAATAAAAATTAAAAGGGCAGTGGGGATGTAGTTCAGTGAGAAGGCCCTGGGTTCAATTTCCAGTACTGGGTGGGGAGGGGAAGCAAGAGAGAATGCACTTCCAGTTTTCTGAAGATGCACTGTTTTTTCTCCTTACTGTAGAACTGAGACCAAGGACGCTAATGAAACCCCAAATACAAGCAACAATAATAAACACATTCAGTATCTCCGCGTTACCTTAATTTCAAAATTACTTGAGTAACTCTTTATTCTTATACTCCCTGAGTACAGAAAGGATAATACAGAACTCCACTGAAAATTGTGACACTATTTTTAAAGACAGCTGACACACAAAATAATGTCAATTGTATTTAAGGTACCTTTTTCTGGAATTGTACATCTTCATTTTCTAGTGCACAATTGTCATCTTGAGAGTAATACGATGTTGCAGAAGCTGAAGAACTCTCTTTGCAACATACATGCCAACTGGGAAGCCTGTAAAATATCCACCACCAGAAACAACAACCAAAAAAAAAAAAAAAAAAAGAGAGAAGAAGAAAAAATAGTTAAGCCACCATAGTCCCTACATGGGCTAGAATTTGAGGCAATAAAGTGAAGTTCCCATCCTAATACCCTTAAAAACTAAATAACTTAAAAGTGCTTAATCCTAGGAAAAACATAGTATTATTAGCATTCCAAGACATTATAAATTCTATGAAGGTACAACAAAAGATTTCACAGAAGCAGTATTTGATAACTACATTCCAAAGAGGAAAAAGAAATGCTGTCAAGGAGCTAACCTACACAGAAGTACCAGATGCCAATGAAACTACAAGTTCTACCAAATGGTTAAGAACAAAAATTCTAAAAGTTAACTAAACTGCTTCAAAGTACAGAAACTTCCAAATTATTTTTACATAGAAAATAGTGATATAAAAAATTAACAGAAATATTACACACAAATGAGTAACAAAGGTTATTAGCACAAATAAATAAGATGCAAAGGTTTTTTAAAATAAAAAATGCTCTGAGAATATACCAAAGGAAGGATGTATCACTGTTACAATCAAGTATTTACCTCTGACATTCAAAACTGGTTTGATATAATAAAATATTTGATTTGCCATTTGAAAATATGATTACATTCACTTAAAGACATCTGAGGAACTTACCACCTACCAAGACTCTTAATAATAACATAAGTATCTAACATGAAAAACACATGAATCCTAAAAGCTAACATACTAGTGAAGAAACCTAAACATATACCTATATAGGCCCATCATGACTAGTATTAAAGTATAGGATAAAAAAGATTTAAAAAAGAAGAACAGGCTGTAAACAATGATCTGCAAATTAGTTTATTCACACTAGTTACAGATAATAAGTTTAGGGGCCGCAGATATACCTCAGCAGCACCTGCCTGGTAAGAATGAGTTCGACTTCAGGTATCCCCTGCCACACACAAATCAACAGATACCAAGTTTATATGAACGTAAAATTCAAAAAATCAACATTAGGTATAACATTATGAAACAGTAATAAGTCTATTAAAAAGAGCTGTTGTAAATTTTACTAGAATGTCAATTTCACACAATTCAAAGTAATATATAGGAAAGATTTGAAAGCCACACAGTTAATACGTAAAAAGGTAAACACTTTATGTGAATAAATAAGGCAGAAATAGTCAAGAAGATTCTAGTAATAGGAGATTAGACCTATATGAAACTACAATAATCACAGCAATTTGGCACTGAGAAGAGACAAAGGGAACCCCAGAATGTCTAGAAAGAGAAATTCCAGGTTGATAGCTGTAAAACAAGGAAAAAAGGGGAACTAGTCTAGATGGGAAAGTAGCACAACTCCAGATGAGTCAAAGGAAGAAACTGACAGCACAACTGATAGGTGTTTGAAATAGAAAAGTGAACTTAATAAAACAAGTCAAATATTCCAGGAAAATGAAAAAACAGTACAGCAAGGAAAAGTGTTTAGGTTCTACCTGTATGGGTTAGCTGTGACAGCATTTATAGAGTAACAATGATGTTACACTGGATACTGATCTGATCTCAACCAAATTACAAGAGAACCACATTAGCAGCATAGTTAGAAGAATCTGATCATCTGCAGTAAATAATAGTAAAATAACAAAGCAATTATTTTACAGACAAAAAAGTAAAACCAAATTCATTAGTTAAGAGATGAAACTAGTTTCCTTCAAAAAAGAAAATGAGGAAAAGAAGTGGGAGGGGGATGGCTTCCTGGGGAGAGGAGGCACACCAGACCTTTTAAGCTCTTTGACTTTTAAAACTACCAATACATTATAGATAAACAAAAATAAAAAAAGGAAAAGAGTAAGATACATAATAATATTGTGGTATGCTAATGTGTACATCAATTTCTCTGAAAGAATCTTTTTGAAAAAATATCACCTTGCTTGTATCCATGAGGAAAATCAGACAGTTGTGTGCTAAGGACAACAGAAAGATATTTTCCACTGAATCATTTATATCTTTTGAATTCTGAAACACAAGATTATATTGGCTATTAAAAACATTATAAGAAATCTAACAAATAAAAATAAATGTTTAACTTTATTGAAAGTTTTTATGCTATATTAATAAGATACAAAATCTGTATATATCATCTTAGCATCCTTAGTTGTCCTTCCTATGGTTTTGCTTTCTGCAGTTTCGGCTATTCATAGTCAATTGCATTCCAAAAATATCAAATGGAAGATTCCTGAAATAATTTGTACATTTTAAACTGCACATTCTTTCTTGTAGCATGATAAAATCTTACATTGTTCTATCAAGGACGTGAGTCACCCCTTTGTCTATCGTATCCACACTTTATACTCTATCCACCCATTAGTCATTTACTAACCCGGTAGATTGTGGCAGGATCTCAATGTCTGTATTCACCTGACCCTTATTTTATTTAATAACGTCCCCAACATGCAAGAGTAATGATGGTGGCAATTTGGACGTGACAAAAAAGAAGCTTTAAAGTACTTCCTTTAAGTGAAAAGGTAAAAATACAGTATTTTTAGACATTATATAACACTTTTAATACAATATATTGTTGCAATTGTTCTATTTTACTAGGAGTTACTGTTAATCTACTGTGCCTAACTTATAAATTAAAATTCACCACAGGTATGCATGTATGTAATGTATGTATGTATGTGTGCAAAAATCACAGGATTCAAAACCATCTGCAGGGCATCTGCTACAGTCTTGCAATGTATCTACTGCAAGTAAAACTGGATTGTTGTACAAACAGTTAAACAGCAAGAAGTCTGAACATTTAAAACTCTAGGTATTATCTTTGTGATTATTCCACCTCCTTCTCTTTATCCCTTTTTGTTTTTCTTTTTTGGTACCAGGTACTCACAACCTCCGCCATTGAGCTAAAACTCCAGCCTTATTTTATTTTATTTTTTTTTTGATACAGGGTCTCACTATGCAGTTCAGGCTGGCCTTGAACTCACTTTGTAGCCCAGGCTGGTCTCAAACTCACAACAAACCCCCTGCCTCAGCCTCCCGAGTGCTGAAATTAAAGATGTGCATCACCACACCACCCGGCTCAAAAGTTAGAAATATATGTACTTGTTGTTTTTTGGTACTGGCAATCGAACTCACATGATTGTCAGGCAGGAGCCTAGGTCACTGAGCTAAATCCCCTTCTTTATAGCTTTCTACACTTCGTAAATTTCTACCATTAATGTATACTGGTTTTGTAATCAACACTTTTTATGTGCCAGCCCTTCCAACTAATTAGTAAGAAAAGATAGCCACTGGACATTACATCTCATGATTCTTGTTTTCAGTTATCATATAATGAAATTACGTAGCCCTAACTTTTAAGTTTTACAAATAAACATTTATTTATTTGCTCAGAATATTCACAAAGCCTGACCTACCTTAAAGGGTTAGTGAAGTACATTCCCTCATAACTGTCAGTATTATACTGTGGTTGGTCAGATGGCCCTCAACAAAGCCTCATGTACTATTGGACATGGCTGAGTCTGGCATTTGTGATTGGTTTGTTGTCTGGTGCTGGGATTGGCAATATGAGTGCTGCACCTACCCAGGGGTGGAGCCGACATACAGCATAAGGGTGAGAGGAAGGCATGTCTTCCCTCTCTCTCTGGCTGGTTCACCTTGCTGTTGTGGCAGCCATGAATGGCTGCCTCACCACACCACGTTGCCTTGTAGCCAACTGAGTATGGACTGAAACCCCTGTGAACTGTGAGAAGTAAACCTACCCTAATCTTGGGTGTCAGGTATTCTGTCTCAGCAACAAGTGAAAAGTAACTAAGACAGTCGGATATAGTATATATAAATTGATCATCCTGGCATAATTCCCACTTAAGCATAAATGTTGATAAAAGTAAATAACTCTATGAGGAAGTTTTGGTTTTAATGAGGGGGGAAGGCACAAAATTCAAAGCTATATGAGTCTTTGCTCTCAAGGTCTTACTGAGTCCTAACTGCTAAAGACTCACGTATATACACTACCAGGGAACCAATCTGTGCTAAGTTTCAGGCTTCTGAAATATCACAGGATGGATTTTTTTAAAAACCTTAACATCCCATATAAGAAAAAGAAAAAAAGCCTAAAATATATAAAGAATTTTCACCAACTAATATCAGTAAAGAAATTTTAAACTATCAAAGTAAACAGAAGTATCTCAAACCCACTCCCAACTCTCCTAAACAAGAATGAATCTCTCAATGCAACTTTTACTTTCACCAAGTCACCCAGATATGCTACTCCCTATTACGAACCAGTGGATTATACTGGGATGATTGATGGTAATTCATTATGTGACTAAATGGGCCCGATTCTATATTATTTGAGCAACTTCCTACAATTGCATGAAAATCCCTAATGAAAGCCTAATGAAATTAGTTTCTTTCTAAACCTGTAAAAACCTCAAAACCAAAATTTACATCAAGATAAATGCCACCTGCAAATGTTTTCATCCTTTCTCATTTCAAAAAAATTGACAATTCCTACGTTTCTTAGTGTTGTTACTTATGGGTGTGCATATCCACTTTTGCACTGAAAAATAAATTTCTTAAGAATGAATTTGATAGTCTGCAATCTGACCCTAAAAATCAAACTTTCAAATACAAGGTGCTTGATAAGTATTTGCTAAATATGTAAGAGTTCTCTGTGAAGAACTGTTATATGGCACATAGCATAAAGAAAATTCAGCCACATTTTGTCCTCTCTCATCGATACCACCACTAGTACTATCACTCTCCCCATGCAACATACTGTACACACAAATTAAAAAATGAGGATGGGGGGACGAAGCGAGAGAAACACTATGAATATGATTCTGGAAGCTAAGAGGGTATTTATCTTTTTTACCAACTGCTCCCCCACGTGGCATGGATTCGCCATTCATACAAAGAGATATTTATAGGGTGTAACTAAATGTCTTGTTTAAAATTACATTTGAGTGCCATTTGGGTCAGTGACCTTTTAGAGCTTTCAATGATAATAAACAGCCTGCTAAGGCATGCATGCCATACATTTGTCACTGATTTAAGATACCAAACTTTTACACACTTTAATTGAGGTAAGTGTCTTTCCATCTAATCACAGGGTCACAATAACAGAGGTAAGGTAATGATTTGCAGAAATTCATGCTATTACAAGAAAATACAGACAATTTACTAGTTGGCTTAACTGGACAGTTAAAAGAGTAAGGATTAGAGTCCTTAATCACACAGGCTGTACAATCTTGGAGAAATTCATTGAATATCTATTTCTATGTGCCTATTTCTTCATAGAAAACAGAAATATTACCTACTTCATGTTACTGATTTGAGGATTTGATGAAAATACATGTGCTTAAAGTTGTTTAACAATATGAAGCACATAAACACACAATACTAGCCTTTACACTGTTCATACTGGATAATACAATAAGAACCTCCTGATAAAACATCAAGACCACTGAGATGTCAAGTATGTTCTACAAAAAGGCCAGGAAAGCAAAAGACATGTGCTGTCAGTGTACGTGATGCATGTATATGGAAGGTGCTGTTGTCATGTGTGCAGACTGCCTTCGGTGTGATAATTGAAGACTTTTTTTTGTAGTGTTATTGGTGTTTTCATTGTAGTTCATATGGGAATTTATTTCTGATGTTCTTTTTTAGACTTGGTACACCAAAAACCAGTCTATGTTGAAAATTTTGATGCTTTTATCTAAACACTCAATAAATATTAAAAACTCGATACTTTATTTTTGTGATTTTTTTCCTGCTAAGAATTCATTGTTTAATATAATAACTCATAAAATTAAAAGTAATAATTCATCAATAGAAATATCCTACAGAATAAATGTGGGTCTACATGCATCTTGATGGCAAAATTTGTCTTATGCCCCAAAGATATAAAGAAAAGGTTTATTTGGCTCACAGTTCGTAGAGGTTTCAGTTCATAGTGGGGTGGCTCCAAGGCAGAGTGGCATGGCAGAAGACAGCAAGCAGCAAGCAAGTGACAAGGGAGGAGCAGTGACAATCTTTCTGTCCCTTATGCCTTATCCAGGCTACCCACCCTTTGGATGTGTAGCACCCACACCTAGGGTGGGGCAGCCATAATCCAAGCATAGCACCTTGAATCAATCTCAGCATCATATTCTTAATCCTAGCAGCACATAATTAGATCCAGTCACCTCCACAAAGCTCCACTTATGACCATAGGAGGCTCTGAGGGGACATCTAGATACAAGCTATAACAGCATGTATGACACATCATAGCATCAAATATAGTGGTTCTACTTCCCTAAAAATCCTGTGTTCAACCTATGCATCTATTTTTCTCACCAAACTGCTGGCAATCACTGATCTTTTTACTGTTTCCATGGTTTTACCCTTCCCAGAATGCCAGAAAGTTGGAATCATATAGTATACAGCTTTCTGAGATTGGTTTCTTTTACTTAGAAATATGCATTTAATATCCTCCATGTATTTTCATGACTTGATAGCTCAATCTATTTAGCACTGAAAAATATTCCATTATCTGGATGTGTTTCAAGTTAAATTTTACTTCTTAACTATTCCTGAAGCATTCATGCTTTCATCTGCATAAAAATATTTGATGCACAGGTTTATCACTGCAAAACTTCTATGATATTGAACAAATGATTAATTTAAAATCTGATTTTGTAAATTTTTGCCTATTTGAACAGTTTCTATAGGTTAATTTACTAAGATCACATAAATGTTAGGTTCTGGCCTTAACATGAACAGAATTATACTGAGGAATTTAAATCAGTTGGGTAGTTAGGATTAGACCCTTATATATAGAACTGCCTTCAAAAATGTGTTCACTTTTACTCAACTCTTATAAGTGACACCACAGGATGTCTTAGCTTAAAATATTCCACCCCTTGGGTTCAGTCCCCAGCACTGAAGGGCACGAGGGGGAAGACTTTAAGATCATAACTATCAAATATTGTAATGAAGATGAACTTTCAAAGCTTTCACTAATACAAAGAGCTCACTGCAGCACATGTCCCATAGGTTTGCCACCACTGAATTATACCATATACAATACCAAAATAAGACCCATGCTTTAAATCAATGTTAATGTCTTGCTTTTGGCAAATGTACCATGAGTATGTGAAATATTCACATTTCAGGTGTACTGGGTGATACTATGTACTCCCAAGTCCTCATACACTTTTGATGGGGCTGAGTCTGGCTCTTGTGATCAGTTTGTTGTCTAGCACTGGGATTGACATGAGTGCTACACCTGCCCAGGTGTGGAGCTGAGAAACAGTGTAAGGGAAGGCGGGTCTTCCCCTTTCTTGCGCTTCCCCTCCCTCCCTCCCTCCCTCTCTCTCTCTCTCTCTCTCTCTCTCTCTCTCTCGTCAACGCGCCTTGTGGTTTCGGCAGCTATGAATGGCGGCCCGGCCACAGCACGCTGCCTTGGAGCCAACTGAGTACGGACTGAAACTCCCAAGAAACTATAAGAAATAAACCTTTCCTTCCCTAATTTTGGGCATCAGGTATTCTGTCTCAGAAACGAGTGAAAAGTATCTAAGACAACAGGGAATGTGGGTGAAGTACATATTGAAACTCTCTTTACTATCTTTGTGAATTGTACATTATTCAAAATAAAAGTTAATTTTAAAAATAAACATAATTCCACTCTGGGAAGCTGAGGCAGAAGGACTGCAAGTTCAAGGCCGACCTGGGCATCTTAAGGAGACTGTGTCCTTTTAAAGAGGGGGTGGGGGAAGACAGTCAGACAGAGACACAGACACAGACACAGACACAGAGAAACAGAGACAGCACACTAGGGATATAGGACAGTGTGAAAGTTCTGAGTTCAATCCCTTGGTGTAGGGAGACACACATTACAAATTCAGTGTTTTCCAGGAATTTCATTATGAAGGCAGAGGCAAAAAACACTGTTCAATGTGAAAGTGATTGAAGAAACATTTTTTTAAAATGATATCTCATGGCTTATAATGACATCTTTTTAGGTGTGCCTACCACTGAGAAACTTAACTAGCTATCTTTAACAAATACTTTTTACAATCTTATCGAATAAACCTAGCATAAGGCAATAATGATTTCCAGGAAGGGCATTAATATGCAACAAAAGAATACACTAGTATACAAATGAATCAAATGTAACAACTGCAGAGGAGGGGACAAAAAACTGGAGCATCAAACTTTCAAATGAATTAATATATTCCTTTGAGCTATAATGAAGAAACTTTATAAGCTCCAATGCTAAACAGAAAGTTCCTCTACTGCTAAACAGAAAGTTCCAGATGTTATGTTAGAGATATACAGAGCCCTATCAAGAAATGTTAATCATAACTTTTAGCTCAATAAAATTTTAGTAAATGTATGTTAAGAAAATATGACAAAAGCACAGTATCAATTTTAATTAAGAGAAAAATCAAATTTGAGAAGAAAAACATTGTTACTAAGAGATTTGTTATCTCTTAGCAAAAAGAGAAAATGATTAAAACTAAATGCATCTTACACTGTATATAAAATACATACACCAAACACTAACAAAACCACAGGTGGAAATAGAATAATCAGACATTATGTTTGCCTATTCTGAATTACTTCTCAGAAAGAAACATTAAATAGATAAAACACACTTGAAACATGAGATATTATATGAAAGAAGCCTGTTAAGTAGATAGAATTTTGTATCAAATAGAAACTAAATATTCTTCTCAAGCACACATGGAGAAGCTCCCAAATACTGACCAGAAATGAACCATACTCGACCAGACTATATTCAACTACAATGTAACAAAATTTTAAATAACAACAACAAAAAAAGCTAAGCACGTCCAAAATCTAGAAGCAAGAAATACATAGTAAAATACTCCTTCTACTGTATGAAATACTACGGCAGAAGATTACAGGTCAAAATTGGTGGGATGCTGATGAGACAACAGTAGAAAAACTGCATTTAAACATGTTATGGACAAATACTAAAAAAAAAAAAAAAAAAGAAAAACAAAGGTAATCTTTAAACCCCAAAAGGTAAAAGACATGGTGCAAATCCAAGGAAACAAGGAGAGATATATGTAGGACAAACATCAATAAAGAAGAAAAGAAAACCAGCAAAGAAAATCAAGAATAGAAGAAACTGGGTCTTTGAAGAAAATATTAAAATGACAGGCCTGGTGGCACACACCTGTAATCCCTCTACTCAGGAGGCCTGGGCTACATAGTGAATTCAAAGCCAGTCTGCATTTCAGATCAAGACTGTCTCAAAAACACCAAAACTAAAATAAAAATAAAATGACAAACATCTGGCAAAACTGCCAATTAACAAAATAATGGAATAAAAAGGTGACATAATCAAAGACAAAGTAGATCGATTAAATTATGAAACACTACAAACTATACATACAAATATATCTGAAAACATTATGAAAATGGACAAACTAGAAAAATAATAGAACTGGCACAAGGGGTAGAAAATTTAAATAAACTAATAACAAAAATTTGAAAGAATTATCAGCATTTCACACACAGAAAAGAGAAATTCCAGCCTAAGCTTTTCTAACTTTTGAAATAATTTCAAACTTTTAAAAGAGTTGACAGGGTGGTAACAAGACTATCCATATATCCTTTATATATCTACCTACCTGTTATCATTTTGACCCACTTATTCCACCATTTGCCATTTGCTCATGGTATGTTTAATCACCTTCCCTCTCCTTACTTCTCTCTAACTTGCTTCTGTATGCATTTCCACAGGATCAGGATAGTCCCTTGTGTAGCCATTGGACAGTTCATCACT
The DNA here is from genome assembly GCA_004363535.1 of Dasyprocta punctata. NCBI lineage: Eukaryota > Metazoa > Chordata > Mammalia > Rodentia > Dasyproctidae > Dasyprocta > Dasyprocta punctata. The sequence goes on along the minus strand of RJWM01007597.1, from coordinate 8,693 downwards.
TCAGTAAATGTCACATTAACCTAACACTGTACTTCAATTTACCATCCATATTATACTTCTGTCAGGTAAATCAAGAATGTCCTTTACAGAAATTCTTCCCACACTACAGAATTCAAGTGTAGGATCATATCCTGCATTTGCCATGTCTCTTCAACCTCTTTTAACTCAGAATAATTTTGGCTTTTATTTTATGCGATCCTGGCATTTTTAAAAGATATGCTCTCTTTTCTTTTTAAATAGTATGGTCCTAATATGATTGCCTGATGTTTCAATATGACTAGATTTAAATTATATATACCCGCATGCGCGAGGTGGTGAGTTCAATCCCCGCTACAAATAAATAAATAAATAACATATGCCTAGTCAGAATCCTTCATAACTGATGAGGCTTTCTCAAGATAATTGATCTAGAGTATATGATAGTCATTTCAACAGTTATCGTTTCACTTTTAGGTAGTTCTCAAGAGAAATGAAAACTATGTCCACAAAAAGCCTGTAGAAAAAGAATATTTCTAGTGGCTTTTATGCCTAACAACCAAAACCCAGAAAGCTCTGATGAACATCAAGAAGAGAATCAACTGTAGTGCAGTCTAGAATTTACCACTAGTGGGCAACAGACAACAAAAAGGAGCTCAATAGCAAAAGAACTAATGACAAGAGAACACCGATAAACCTCAGAAACATTACACTGAGGGCGAAGAAGTCAGATACTTCTATTAATAACACAAAATTTCAGAATTAGCAATACTAGTCCATGGTGATAAAAGTCATATTACTGGTTTTCTTCAGATTTGCTAGAAATGTGACATGAGAGAACATTCTTAGGTAATGAAAATGTTTCGTATCTGAATAAGATGTAAGTAACACATATGAATACACTTACAAAATGGATTCAACTACACAGTAAAAACTCTAATTTAAAATACAGAAAACATTCTCTTCCTCAGCAACTTTCATATAGAAAATATGAAACAAGAGCTATAATTAAGAAATTAATCTAAGAAAACCATTTATAGAGAAAGATTAACTATTAGAAATCATAAAAAGAGATAAAATATAGACTACATTCCTCGGTGCAATGACGGTGAAAAAAAGGTAAAATTATCAATTCCCCCAAAAGTACTATAATTAATCATTTAAATATAACTCCTATCAAAATAGCTGCACCACCTGATTGATCTAATTATACAAAAGAAAAGTGGACCAAGAATAAGGTAACAACAACAACGACCTGCAATTCACCATGCTAGATAATTAAGATCACAATCACTATAGACTATCATAGTAGGGCAGTGGTGGCAAACCTACTGAACTCATGCTGCAGCAGGCTGTTATCAGTGAAAGCTCCGAAAGGTTTGCCATCACAGTATGAGGATAACAAAAGACAGGCAACTGGAACAGAAGACTCCCAACTGAACACTGGCATCAGAATACCCTCTCCACTGCAACCAGCATGAAATCCTTCTTTAAAGGCAGCCCACACACAAAATACAAAGTCAACACCTGTGAAATGAATGAATGAGTGTTAAGCCTTTCTCAAGGCATTTGACACCTTATTAACTACTCGGAACTCACTTTGATAATTATGTAACTATTTACCAACTAAAGTAAAATGATACTGATAGCTTATACCACTCTCCATTTATGCATGGTTTTGTTTTCCACAGGTTCAGCAACCAATGTCAACCATGAACTGAAAATATTAAATGGATAATTCCAAAAAAAAAAAAGTTCATGAATTTTAAATTGCACATCATTTGGAGTAATATGATGAAATCACACGCTATCTCTTCTCTGTCCTGGATGGACATGAACATTCCTTTGTGTAGCGCACCCATGCCATACACTCTACTCAGTTGTTAGTCCTCTGAGTTATCATATCCACAGTAGCAGGATCTGAGTGTAAATATGCAAGTAACCCTTATTTTACTTAAAAATGGCCCCACAGTGTAAGAGCAGAAGTAATGCTGACAATTCAGATATGCTAAAGAAAAGGTATTTTAAAGTGAAAAAAGTTCTCAGTAGGGCTAGAAAAAAATGTATGCTGAGGTTGCTAGGATCTATAGTATTAACAAATCTAACCATGAAATTGTGAAGGAATGAGAAATGGCATGCTAGTTTTGCTGCTGTACTTTAAGATGTAAAAACTACAGGTATAAGACAAAAGCATGGAATCATAGGGTTCAGTACCATGTGAAGTTTCAGGTATTTTAGAATTTACCCTTAAAGATAATGGAGGACTTCTACAAATTTCTGTAAAATTTAAAACATAAACCAATACTATTTTGAAAGAAATATATATCTAAATAAATACATGAAAGGTTGACTGAAAAACATGCACCAACCATACACTAGGTTGAATGCCTAAATGAGAGTTTAAGAGTGAGGCTGAAGATAAAAAGGGGAAAAGTAAGTGCAAAACAGAGTAACAAAGAAACCCAGGCAAAATGCAGCATAAATTACTTTTACAAACAGGACAAGTTTGAAGTTAAAGAACTTGCCCAAAATCATTCAGTTTGTGACTGTGCACTTAGATTTCCCTCCAAAGTCTATGATCTCATATTGCTACATTTCATGTTTAGCAATTTCTTGTCAACAGATAAATGAAGACAGCTGAGAAAGTAATACTGATATGCTCACTAACTGGTGATCTTACTCAGGCCCAGTTATACTGTAAAACAAAAATACAAGAACTATCACAAAGTAGTACTTTATTGTAATAGTGAAAGTGATCATAGGAAGGCAGTGCAGTGGCTCAGGGCTTAGAATTCAGAGTCAAAGACTCAAATTTTTATCTCAATCCCCCTCCCCCATTTATTAGGTATATGATCTTGAACTAGTAACACAATCTTGGACAAGTTATAAAACCAACATGCCTCAATACACAATAAAATGAAGTTACTATGATGAAATAATATAAATCTATGTGCTATGCTCAGTCTAGGATATTACCCTTTTTATATACTTTCACTTACCAAATTTCACAGTATGTATATACTTGTAATCTCAACTTCTTTATTTAGAGCTCGATCTGCTGAAATCGAGTTGCTATCCTCACTATAACACAAACTGGCAAAACTTACCTTTTTTGATTTTCTTACAGTTTTCACTTGTCCAATTATACACTTTTGCTGTTTATTGCTCTCTCTCTCTTTTCCAAGTCTCTTTTGATTCACTTCTTCTGCTTACCATTTAAATTCTGATGTCCCCAGGGTGCTGTTCTGAGTCTTGCCATTGTAATCTATAGGAGAAACTCCGTCTACATTCATGGTTTTTAATGACTAACCAAAACTTCATCTTTTGCCCTTATTATTTTCTCCTGACTGCTTTATTCCTTCAAATCCTACAATGAATTATGAATTAATACTGAGAATTCATAAAAACCATTTAAACGTACCACTGTGTGGTACTGCACTCCACTCAGTCTTCAAATTAGAAACCTGAAAAACAAGAGATTACTCCTTTCCTTCATTTTTCCTTCCTCCATTCCAGTTTATTTTACTTCAAATTTCTTTAATGCACTTCTTAAACTCCATTATAACTACCTTCGCTCAAACCCTTTTCTTACCTACAACAAATCTCCCTAATTCTTACTTTGCTACCTCTACAAATCAATCCTTCACACCACTGCAAGTCTAACACCAACACTTCTCTGCTTAATACCTTTTACAGACTCCATTATCTACAAGACTCAAGCTTTTCTCTACATATTTAAAAATCTCTAAAATTTTGCTATTGTTTATGTCTTCAGCTTTGTATTTCCTGCCACACCCTGCTTTTTACTTTATGCTTGTGATGCAAAACTACCTGTAGTTGTTCCCTCACCTTGCTTTTCCATACTTCCAAGTCTCTGTCTCTTGCTGTCCCCTTTCAATAATGTTCTGCCTCTACTCCCCCCACCTACCATCTAAAACCTGAGCAAATCTTCACCATTTTTCTTTCTCTGTGGGCAAAAACTGCCTAGGGACGAGGAGACCTTCCTGATTTAAACATGCTGGTGGTTTGGTGGCCCCCTCTAAATCTTCACAACCCTCTGGATAGCTCTATGTTAGCACTTACTACAGACTCTGAACTGAAATTAACTGTTGTTTTTCACACAAGACTTAGCAATTCCAGGACAGAGAACTTACTGCTCTGCTCTCAGAATACTGACTTACTGCTTTTGACTATGAACTGGAATAGTTTTTGATGAGAGGCTAAAAAAGTGAAAGTCCAGTAGTCAAGAAGACCTCGTGGTAAAAGAATGAACTGGGCAATGAAAAATTGTTTTTCAAATCTAAGTTTAGTCTAAGAGCTGCCCAATCAAATAGGAAAGTGTGGGTTACAGTATTTGTGAAAACTAACAAGTTTCTGAACATTACTGGCAGAAAAGTTGAAAAAATATTACAGTAATTCTACGAAGTACTGAGGGATGTGTGAGAAACAGGTGAAAATTATGAAAGCCATTTTGGTCAAATACTGGTAATAAAACAAGTACAAAAGATGACTAGGCCTCCAGTGGCTTTGCTTAAGGCACCCTTTTTTCTTGCAGTCACGTTTTATTAAACAATGATGTTCTTCTTAATCTAGTATTTGTTTGGAGCTCTTTTAAAGTTGCTTCTCTTCTGCTAGATCTGTCTGCTAGCAGTAAGAGAGCACACTGCACCTCCTTCTTCCTTTCAGTTTTTATTCTACTAGAAAACCTCAGCAGTACAGTTATACCACATGGAACTATTCTACTAGACTGATCTCTAAATTGGTCTACATTTCAATGGTTCAACATAGGGAAGCACTTACTGAACAATGTAGTATGCACTGTTTTATATCTTACCTACCATTAAAAATTTGGCCAATATAATTTTTCCTTAAGGTTGCAAGCAATAATCACACACTGAACTTACTTGAAATGATGTATTTTAAAAAATTTAGTAAAACCCAAGTCACAATATTTCTTCCCCATTTTCAATTTAAAACTACAAAGACACTTTCTGATAAATTAGTAACAACCTAACAATTTAGCCATGTTAACCAGTATGAGAAACAGTGGAAAATAAAGCTGCAAAAATTAGTAACAACCTAACAGTTTAGCCATGTTAACCAGTATGAGAAACAGTGGAAAATAAAGCTGCAAAAGTAGGTTTACAATGTATTTCAGGACTTCAACATCAGAGTTTAAATTTTATCCCTCAGGCAAAAGGGAACCTTTGAAAGTTTATCAAGGGACTGACAATCAAAGTTGGATGTTAGTGAGACACATCTCATGGCACTGTATAGAACGGGCTGAACTGTCTGGTATGGTTGTAATGCCAGCTGCACAGAAGGGTGAGGCAAAAGCACCACCAGTCTGACGCGAGCCCAGGAAACTCAGTGAGAACCTGTCTTAATATAAAAAACAAAAAGGGTTGAGGTGTAGATCAGTGGTTCAGTACCTGAAGTAACAGAAAGGGAAATGGGTTGAAGCATACAAATATGAGGCTACTCTAGCCAGTGACTTTTTAAAAAACATTCTTTTCTCTCTCTGGACTGCCAAACAAATATGTGAGAATTCACACGTACCAGCTCTCCAAATGTCTGTTTACACTCTCAAAAGTTTTTCAATCACTTCCCTCTTCTGAAAACAAGGTCTTTTTTTCTCACTTTTCAAGCTCTTCAGTCTCATCTAAAACATTTTATATTCCTATTTAAATAAGCTCTTTAAACCTCTTTCAATCTTTGTTTCCAGCTTCCTCTTTCCCTTCAAGGTTTTACTTTGCTTGGCACCTTTATTCTAATTATCTGTAGAAGCTCAATGCTCGTTTCAAAAGCCACACATTCTGTTCCAAAAATAATGCCCTTTATAAAGACAATTTCAGGTCAAATTTGAACTGTACTCAAATCTGCATTTTTAAGTACATATATATACACTGTCTCCTCTTGGATAGTCTACGCATCCCCAACTAATAGTTCTTTCCCCTTTCACATCCTTTGCCTGCTTTCATTTCTTTTTGAACAGTACCAAGTCTCATGGTTGTATAAGCTGGAAACACATACATACACTTTTTTTCTCACTTTGAATTTATTTCACAAATTCATAATCTTAGATGCTAGAATTTATCCTCTCAACTACAGTATTCTCCAAGAAAGCAGCTTTGTCTTTTGTCCACCAGAATCCTGCACAGGATACAGCACAGAGAAACCTCAATAAATACTTCTTGACAATGAGATGGATGACAGAAAGAAGGCATTGGTCAAGAGTTGGTTGTAAGAAACCTAAAACCCAGGTCTTCTGAATTCCAGCTCGCTTAGCCACTTTCTTGTCACTGAGACCCAACACCCAACACTCACAACTTAAAGGAGGAAAGGTTTATTTTGGATCACAGTTTGTACAGGTTTCAGGCCACAGTTGGCTGTTCCAAGGCGTGATGGCATTTCACAAGGGCATGGCTCATGGCATGGAGGTGGAGGAGCACAGAGTGAAAACACAAGTGGGGGAGGGAGATAAACCCTTCTCGGTCACACTTTCAAATGACCTGCTTCCTACAGTAAGACTCCTCCTCCCAACATCACTTTTAGCTATAAACTCATCAATGGACTGATCTACTGATGAGTACCACACTCCCTAGATTCAGTAATATACCAAAAGCTCCACCTATGAGCAACTGAGGCTTTGGGAGGACATTTAGGTATAAACTATAACAATGCTATACTTATTGCACTACATTGCCAACTTGTCAATCTAACACCAAAACATCTGCTCCATGAAGCCTCTTCTTCATTCCTACTGCTGGGTCACTGTTACAACAAATCTCAACTCCAACTGCTTTTCGGCATCCATCCCTATAAATCTACCTCCTCCGAAATGTATCTAGCATAATGATGTTAAAACAATATTCTCCAAACACTTATCTTACAAAATCTTTAGCATCTACCTTTTTGGCTTAGTTTGCAAAATTCATCACAGTCTCCAAAGTATATCTCTTACTTTCTCCTCAGGCTAGTCTGCTTACTACCACTCCCAATCATGTCTAGGGCAGTATCTCTTTATCATTCAAGTTTCTTTCCCTTTGACTATTAAGTGCCATTTACTCACTGTAGGCACATATACAAGCACGTAGAGAACTAGCCATTATTCATACAAGCAGCAACACTCCATCTTACTTCAGCATGTGAAACACCTGCTCCCACAGAAACAGAATTTATGAATCATGCTTATAATTTCCCATGTATCCAAGTCAAACTTTCCTAAGCAAATCCAGTCCTAATTTTTCCTTTAAGCAGCTACTATACAATTCAGCTTTTTGTATTATTCACTAGTATCCCAATTAGATCTCTTAGAATGTTAGTTATATGAAAAATGTCTGAGGTCATCAAATACAGTAATACTAATAAATGCATCAAAAAAACTTAGAAAACAAAAACACAACCTACAAACTGAGGTAGAACTTCTAAGGTAAAAATCCTAGAAATGTGTTTTTATTGTTGGTGGTGTTGTGTTGTGTTTTGTTCTGTTGTATTGGGGACTGAACCTAGAGTCTTCACGCTAAGCTACATCCTCAGTCCTTTTGGGCTATATTCCCAGCCCCTTTTTTATTTTGAGACAGGGTCTCTCTACATTGCTAAGCTGTCCAAACTGGGCTTGAAGTTGGGATTCTTCTGCCTTAGCCTCCCAGAGTGTAGGATTACAGGCCTAGGTGACCACAGCCAGGAAGACTGTGTATTTCTTCTGTATTCCCCAGAAAACAAGACTTAGCTGAAAAATAATCAGCCTTGAAAACTGAGATCAAAAATGCCAGCCCCAGTCAGCCTATCCTTGCCTTATCTGCCTTCAGAGTAGTCATCAAACAAGAGAATAGTGATGACAAGTAGGGCAGGTAACAATTTCCCAAACACTGATCTAACAATCTTATTGCAAAGAAAATTCCAGTTTGTTTTTTTTTAAATTGAAAGGCTTTTCTAAAATGGACTGGAAATCATTAAAACAATTTTGAAAAGGAAGAAAAACCTTGGAAGGCTAACATGACATTACTTCCAAAATTAATATGTATTTATAATATCATGTTTACTTTTTTAGCTTCTCACACTAGGGAGACAATATGATGTTTACACTTGTGAGTCTGATTTATTTCACTTATGAGTAGACTCAAGTTGCATCCATTTCCCTATAAAAGCCTCCATTGTATCCTTTATGGTTGAGTAGTACTCCACTGCATAAAAAAAATCACAACTTTCTTTATCCATTCCTTGGTTGATGGGCACCAAATAATTAATGAATTCTTATTTCTAAACTCCTTCTCAGAAAACTAGCAAAGTACCCAGAGTGAAAGAATTTATACTGTATTACTTACTATGAATGAGACAACAATCTAAACACTATATATTTTCTCCCAGTAGATTAAATACTATATTACAATACCAAATTAGCTATTAAATACCAAGTACCAATGTACATTTTCTAACAAAGTTAGGTGTCACCTTTATATAAAATATAAAATTTTAACTCACAATTGATTATAAAAATAAAATCCTTAGGGAAGAAGTGAGGAAGGGAAGGAAGGAAGGGAGGAAGACAAGGAAGGGAGGGAAGAAGGAATTAAGTCAGGTAGCCTAAAAGAAATGCAAACCAGCAGGTGTGGAGGCAGAGGCCTGTACTCCCAGCACCCTGGGAGGCTGAGACAAGAGAATTCCAAATTCAAGCTCATCCTTGGCAATTTAGCAAGACTTTATCTCAAGATAGA